>JANEYF010005618.1:0-131921 GCA_029963845.1 Rhamnusium bicolor | reverse complement strand
CTTGTACATGAGGCTTCGCCATCTATCCATAGAACTAAAGAACGGCTTATGCAGGCTGATTGCAATGAGCCTTATTGCTTTTTTTATAAAGTGAATTCAATTATCTGTTGGATAGTCGTTTTCGTACTCCCACAGAACTTAAATAAGGAGAATGCTTTGTAATGCATTATTTGCGAAAATAGGAGCCGCCATTTTTACGGATTTTTAAACCGCGAAATTCAAAAATTACAAGGCAATGATCACGGAAAGTAGTTTTGAGACATATGATTTGAAATTAAATCTTTTTTTAAACGCTCATAAAAGTGAATAGTATATTTATTTTAATCAGTTATTATATAAGCAGAGCAGAGTTTTATAAGATAATGTGCATTTATTATTTTGATAAAAGCTTCATACAGAAAGATTAGAAAAGAGTAAATATGTCTGTTTCATTTAATAAATCACTTTCCAATAAATCTTAGCCATCACTGAACCTCACTCTAAGAAATTCCCACAAATTCAACACGAAAAAAATTATGAAAATTATTGTGTACGAATGTGTTTGTCACAACTTTACTTTTTCTAGCTGATGAATGAATACTAATAATATAATAATATTGTCGCGTTATTTTATGGTATCTTCAATGCATAAAAACGTAATGTTTTGGTAAATATCTTTGTAAACTTTTATTACAATACTTTTTTAAAACATCGCCTTTAAAAAACTTAAAAAATATGTCGTTTACGTCTGTTTAAATTTCTCACATAAGGCATATTTTTCTGTTTTAAAAAATTATAACGATTTTTTAATTTTATATTATTGGTAAAGGAAGAGCACTAAATTACACGTTTTTTATATATACGAGTATTTTTAAGCCTGAAAATATGTTTGTCCTATGTCAAAGAAAAGTCAAATAATATTTCGATATCTACTTTTTTTAGGGTTAGGCAAAACTGGGAATTTTCAGCTTTGTAAATTATTTTCCTGGGAATGTTACCGGGAACATTGCCTGGAGCTCTTTTAAGAAAATCAAATATTTCGTATATTCATATTGCTCCTAAAGAGATTTATCATCAAATTAAAGATCTTGATATTTAAAAAGAGCTCCAGGAAATATTTCATAAACCCCTTATTTTCCAAAAAATAAAATCCAATGTTTTTGATTTAGAGTGTTGATATTCTACGAAAATCAAGCGATTCTGATATAGCGATTCAAACTCATATTTTACCTTTTCTAACCAATTGCGAAAACACAAATTAAAAAACGCGCATAGGCTCATTTAGTGAAATACTATTTTTCCTATTTTTTTCAATATTTATAAACTGTCTTGTATAAATGGCCCTAAGAAAAATTCAAGTCGTTTGAACGAAATTTGGAGGAGATATTTGTATCTGAATAATAAAATACTTTGTCCAACGGAGCACGCCAGTGACGTCAGCAGTTCCTATTCGTTAAATTCTCCCGCAACAAATAGAGGGGGGTAGCATATTAACACATTTAAGGCAACCACGATATTTTTAAATAGTTTACTAAGCGTATTACGATATTCTACTGCACTATTAACAATATGTGATATTAATTATAATTGTATAAATGCAGATTCTTCTAATTTGCCAGAAGTGAAAGGATCATAATGCTGTTTGCCTTTGTCTTCTTAAAAACTGTTCAGCAATAGCACTATGCAACCACCGTTTTTGGTTTTCCTGACAATCAAAAGATATGTGTATAATGCTGCAGGCCTTAATTTAAATACCACATTTTTCATTAACTTTAAATACATGTAATTTTCCACGTCGCTCAAACGAAAAATAATTTAAAATTATCTCTTACATTAACATGACCCTCATAACTGTCACAGCAATATTTAGCAGTTTTGCGACTTTACGCTTAGCTTTTTGCCACAATATTCTTGCTTTTTTTGTTATTGTAACTAATAGTAATAAATATTTTGTAGAAATAATCTAGAAATAATAAATAATAAATTAGTCAAGATCGATATTTGAAAAATTTAGCACATCCTTGCAACTACTTAATTAGGTTTTCCTTTGTGAAGGTATATATTTTCAAAAAACTTACTACTTGACAAACATTACAAGGCAGAGATATACGCAAGGCGCCAAAATTTATTGCACTACAATTCACAAAACACTGAACTACAGAATACAACCATTTCTGAAAGTTACTTATTTTTGCAATAGTGTACCAATGTAGACACTAATACAAACGTTATGCGAATGATGGTCCCTATTCTAAACAATCCTAATATTCAACCCTTTGCGCATCTTTATCTCCACAGAGAGGTTCTCTGTGTTTATCTCACTGCCATGATGTGTTTGTCAAGTAGTACTTACAAACACCGACTAGCAGTGGCGGCTGGTGAAATTTAGGCTATGTCATATCTCAGTATTGGAGCATGGGACCCAAGCGATACTTAGAGCGTAACTATCAGGACTAAATGAAGAAGTTTTGCAGAAAAAAAATTGCGCTTGAAATTTGCGAAAAAAAAGTTGGAAAAAATTAGTGCCCCCAGGTTATTTTTTAAACGATTTGTAAAATATTTGTGAAACATTTTTTCAGAATCAGGTGGAAAATATAAGTTCACATTTCAAATTTCATCGAAAAATATTGGTTTTCTATAAAGTTACACCGTTTTGAAGTTTGCAAAGTGAAAAAATGAATCTAAAATAAAATTTCAAAACGGTGTAACTTTATAGAAAACCAATATTTTTCGATGAAATTTGAAATGTGAACTTATATTTTCCACCTGATTCTGAAAAAAAATGTTTCGCAAATATTTTATAAATCGTTTAAAACATAACCCAAGGGGGATTAATTTTTCCAACTTTTTTCGCAAATTTCAAGCGCAATTTTTTTTCTGCAAAACTTCTTCATTTAGTCCTGATTAGTTACGCCTTTAAGTATCGTTTGGGTCCCATGCCCAATACTGAGATATGACATAGCCTAAATTTCACCAGCCGCCACTGCCGACTAGAATGAAACTTTTCATTCTAGTCAATGGTGTTTGTCCATATTACTATTCCTGATTATGATTATTATTTATTGTTCATGTTTATGCTTAATGAAAAATAATAACGCTGAACATTTTTTTGCTAATTATTATTTACTAACTTTTTACAAAACTTATCACAGATAATATAACATATATCGTTTTAAACAATTATTTTCCCGGCTATTTGCCAAAACGCTGAAACTTGGATTACAAAAAAGATAATATGCGCATTATGTTCAGTACGACTGACTCAATAATGTTATTTTTAATTTCAACTATTCTGTTCAGTAAAAACCAAAAATAAATAAAACAAAATTACTCACCAGTGGAACAATCACTTTAAAAAACTTTCAAACTGGTGAGTACTTTTGTTTTATTTATTTTTGATTTTACTGAACAAAATAGTTGAAATTTCAGTGGTACTGAACTTAATGTGCATATTATCTTTTTTGTAATCCAAGTTTCAGCGTTTTGGCAAATAGCCGGAAAAAAATTGTTTAAAAAGATATATCGACGCTTAAGAAACAATACCTCTTATCTCCAAATTAGCAGTTTTACAGGAGACGAAAAAAAACTAAGTTTTCTTATTAATAGATATGAAACCTACATGTTATTTTTATCATGGAGGTCATGGAGATACGAGTTATTTTATGTTATACGAGGTATTTTTTAAGTAGAGTTTTTGGTATCAATATTAATCTTGGAGATACAAGATATTGGGAACTGTTGGACATAGGAATGGACATTAATTTAAAATTTTAAACCAAGTTTTGACAAAAATGGAGATACGAGGTATTGTTTCTTAAGCGTCGATATATGTTATACTTATCTGTGATAAGTTTTGTAAAAGTTGGTAAACAATAATTAGCAAAAAATTTTCAGCGTTATTATTTTTCATTCCACTCTATAGTTTAAACTTTTACCAAGAAGAGGATACCTAATTTGTTTTTGAAATTTATGTTTAAGTTTTTATATACCATTACAAGGAAATAACTTAAATAGTCCTGAAGATGTGTCAAAATACACGAAATGTCGACTAATTAATACTTGTTTTTTTCATTTCTGCCAACCTTATCCCAACTAATTTAAGAATAAATAAATATTTTATCTGGCGTTGTCACAGTAGTATTTTTGCACTAGGGAGCTACACAGTAATTACAGTTACACCGGCTCGGTGGAGTAGTTGGCTAGAACACGCGACAGCCAAGCATAACTAGATAATCCCTTCATTGTAGCTGCAGGTTCGGATTCCCGCTGCCGGTACTGGCAATGTCGGTGGGAATGGTTGTGTGTCATCGTTTTTTCATAAGTGTATCCCTCGCCCGTGCAGCTTCAGTTTTGGATTCGGGAGTTGTCTAATTTCTGTGGCGTTTATTTATTATCTATTTATGTATGTCCGGTGGAAATTTTGGAGGCATCGTCCATGGATGGTTAGGAGATAATAGGCGTGATTTTTTTCCACACCATTCTGATTCCAAAATCGTATTCTGCCCTTATTTTACTCATCATTCGGTCTATTTGGATCTCAGCAAAAATTGGACGAGTAGTCGAATCCTGGGTTGCAACAAACGCCCTAATCTCATGGGTCGCAGAACCAGAGGGATTCTGAATCAGTTTCCAGCATCACAATAAGTTACAGGTCACGCATCGTAGAGTCGCCCCCGAATTGCGCACAAGTTAGAAAGAAATGGCCAGTATGCGGTAGAGACAGTAGATGCAAAATCCATTGCGCATTTAAATTTAAGGGGCCATGCTACGATGCGTAAGTTATAGGTATAGTAGCCAGGGCCGTGACTAGATGTTTCGCCGCGCTGTGCATTATAAAATTGGCTGCAAAAAAATATGTGCACACCTGAGAGAGCGCTGGCGATTTTTTTTAAAGTTCAAAATCATCGTGACATTTAAAGTACCCAAAATTCGTATAAAGCTACTTATTACGTCGACAAAAAAATTATTCGTGGAACGAGTTTTTAATTTTGCACCTCAACTTCCCTAAAAATACACGTCAGTAACTTTTGGGCGCGTTGGCGAATGCAACTGCTGAGAATTAGCGCTCGAACCTGTTTAGTTATTATTACTGTTAAAGTTGTAATTTCCCGAACGGTCATGAAGGAAGCGGAAAACGACCTGTCAACATAAATATTTCAAATTTTAAATAAAATTTCAAAATTAACATTTGTAAGTAGTTGGAACATTTTGATTATATTTGTTTATTATATAATCATTTAAAATATAAATTGTGGGTATTATCGTCGGCGATTCCATTCATGCTATTCGTATTATTTTTGAAGTGATATACATAGCATAGCACTTCGACCAATGATCGAAGGCACAGCATTTCACAACCTGTGCTCACTAGAAACAGCGTAAAAATTTGTCGCTGACTACGTTGAACAGCAGCTTCCAGTTAGCACACCCTGTGCGGCTGCACGCTCGCACAGGCTCTCAGCACGGCCCTGGCGGCCGTTCGAAATTACCCTAAACAATATACAGAGTGCACACTAGCCTTTCTAAAAGTGGTATAATTTTAAACTGGGTAGATATTAATGTCGTTTGTAAATTGTCGGTGTAACACTCCGAGTGCACTCTACTTCAACCACCTCGATGAGTAAGTTAAAGTTTACTCGTCATGCGCACATGGGCTCTCGGCTAAGATATTTCAAATATAATTTTTTTGTAATGGGCATTGAATATTTCAATTTCAAATAAAATAAAAAAAATAATTGCGGTTAATACGTAAAACATTACAGCCTGTAGACACTCTTTTGTGAAAGATGCGAATAGGAAAATAGTGCTGTATGATAAGCGTATCGAATAATAAGTTTGTGAGATCATTACCTGGATTGATAGAAATAGGGACGACTAGTAATAGTCAATTATTATTGACTTCAGAATAAAACCTCTTCAGGGTTTTACCTCAAAAACATGTAATCAGAACAATATATATTTAAACAATAACTAACATGTCAAAAAACGTCCATGCAAAAATATTAAAAAATGCATATTAGCCACATCAAGAACAGAAACAGTAAAAAAAAAAAGTAACTAACTTATACCAAACTTTACCTTTTGCCTTCATAAAACAGATTAAATGAAAGGTCATGTGACGTTATACCTATACCAAAACTTATATAAAAGCTCTAGGTTAATTTCGAACACACTCCTGATATTGGAAGCAAAGGATATGACGGCTATGAATCGTGGACTGTGGTAACATGTGGTCGAGAGCGAACTAAGTACATCATCTTTCTCGCTTTAACTGACGGGATCCTGCATGAATTACCGCGTCTTGTCTCGCTTCATCCCTGTCTATAACGTTTGCCGTGACTGTACATGTGCTAGTAGTAGAGTTGGCAAATCGATCCGCAAGTCATGGGCGGTGCCAGGTAGAGAAATACCCAAATACGTAAACGAGACTTGTTTACTATTTAGGAAAGACTAACATTTGATTTTAGTCTATTTTTATGTCACGTGATGTGTACAACATAATTTATTCTTCTCGTTGTATTGTTGATAATTTTATTTGTTGTATTTTATTCTTGATATTAATTTAATAATAAAGTATGTCATACCTACCCAAGGTAAAAAACGGCCATACGCTGACAAAGGGAATAAATGTATTAGTGAATTCCGAATTCTAATTCCAATTTAATCAGCTTTATTTCCCTATTTTATATACATTTTTAATTAAGGCTACTTTTTATTTTATTTATTTCATATATAAATGCCTATATAAAAACAAACACAATATAACATGAGGGACAAAGCTGACAAAAAATGGTATCCAGCCAGGACGACAATACCGTCAAGCTACGGCTGGGCCCTCCTGGTTGCCGGTGTTGTGGCAGCTCATGTCATTTTTCACCTTTTATCGTTCTGCATTGTGGCATTTTCCCGCACAGAAACAAACAATGCATTATAATTCATGAAACATAAAAAAATTTTAATAATCAAAAAAGTCAGTTTACAGTTAACATGTGGGTGATTGTATGTACACAGGAAAAATTCCAAAAAACCTGCTCAAAATAATATTTTTTTTAATTTGAAAATAAAAAGTGACTTTACGTCCGCGGTGGGGTTCGGAGTAGGAAGGCGTGTCTACGTATTGTAAGGTGTGAATTCCCGGATTTATTCTACAATGGTGCTATAATAATTTGTAAGGAATGCAAGACCGACCTGATGTGTTGGGACAAACTTGATTGTAAACGTTACATAAATTCTGTGCAACATAAAACTAAAAAATGACGTACCTTCTGACTGCACAGTTTTATGTTCGATTTACTCTTAATGCTGATTGCCTGTGTTTTTCTGCTGCATATACTTGATAAACAACCATTTCAGGAGTTCTGGAATAAATACAGTCCCAAGGTGACGTTATCAAGTCGCATAACGCTGCGTAACTGTGTACAAACTGTAAGACATTGTAAATAAGATCAAATGTGTACTAAAATATACACGGCTGTGGTTATGTGTTGACGAGACGACAGACTGCAAAAAATAATATTTTAAATGTTATGGTAAGTGTACTGGACCCTCTTAAACCGACATTTCCACTTTTAATAGCTAGCAAAGGACTAACTGAGTGTACTGGCCAAACAATTACGCGGGTGGTGCTGGAGACGTTAAAAAAATTTGACCTGTCAATAAGTGTTGATGTTTGTGACCGATGGTGCCGCGACAATGCGTTCTCTTCAAGAACACGGTTGTAGGTTGGAACATGTTACGTGTAAAGTGCATGCTTTACACCTTGTGGCAGAAACTATTTGACAAGCATTTCCAGAGGTAGATGCATTAATAGCAAGTACAAAAAAGTGTTTCTTAATTCTTCTAAACGTCTTCGCGCATTTCATAGCATACATGATGCTGCAAAGTTTTTACAGATCTTTTCCAGTTTGTGATAACCACATACATTGTTATAAATTGTAACAGTTTATTGCTTTTATTACTAGTTAATTTCTTTTTGTTACATTTATTATGATGCGTACGCCTATGGCTTGCGGAGCATTATTGCCAACAAGCTGAAACACTGTTGTAAAGTCACACTTGTAATATTTTGAACAATTTTCTTTTGTATATTATACACAAAAAGGCATGGGTGTCGCCAAGGGAGGACGAGGCGGAGCGGCCGGCCCTCCCTGGTTTGTGGAAGATAATGAATATTTTTCATTAATACATGAATATGTAGGTCCTATAATGAAAACCAGTTAATTACAATGCTAAATAATTTTTAAAAATGGTTTAATTAACATTCACAAATAAATTTTATTGCAGTTTTTCAGTCATCCATATACAAAGTATATCTACAATAAAATTCTCTATTTAAATAACAATTCGGCACCACTGATTTTAAATCAAGGATTATTGCCACCAGCAATAAAATAGGTGTTTGAGCAGCGCTTCCTATGGTTTGGACGTTATTAAACAGAGCCGCCGCCCGTGTGCAGATTTACTTTTGCCAACTCTAAATATATCTTTCATATCCGTACATTGCCATGCTATTTAATGTTATAATAATTAAGAACTGATAGACATAAATAAGAAAATTGGCAAAAATAAAATAAATAGATTCTTAACTAGATAAGCTAAGTAGGTACTTTACATGATATAGGTGGAAGATGTGCTCGTAGAGTCGTAAAAGTGTTTATTATGAAAATAAGAATATGAAGTTTTTCCATCAGACATAAATTGTTTAAAAAATTCTGCCATGTTTACAATTGCACCTTGTATATACTACAAATTGTTGTAGTTCTAGAGGGCACTGTGACATTTACTATCAGTAAAAATTATTTTTTTATTAGAGAAATTACCTATTTTTTCAAATCACATTTGATGGCTTATTTCCGCTACCAAGGCTAATCACCAGTGATGGGCATAATCGAATGATTTCAATAATCGGATTCTACCGATTCGATTATTCTAATAATCGGATGATAATTCGAATTAATTTTAATTCGGTGTAGTCGACCATGCTAAAATAACTTCTCGATTCTAGCGACTATAATATTCATATGAATTGTGAATTATTAGGAATTAAAATTAACTTTAATGCGGTTTGGCACACCGCGCTATAATATAACTCGTATCGATTCGGGTGATATAAAGAACGTATTCATTATAGGGGAGATAAAGGCAACAAAGTTATGTTCATAGAGGTGAAATTCGCCTGAGTTAGCATACTAGGTGGGATCTACACGGCGCAGATGCACGGCGTAGACGCACGCACCGATTGCTGACACATCGAGAATCGAGATAAATTCGTTCAATTCGAAACACGATCGAATCGGCGATTCGATTATTTTGATTCGTTTTCATTTGGTCTGTAATCAGAATTTACATATTTTTCAGATAATCAGTTTTTTGTTCTATAAAACGAAAAATGTTGTTACGCCACTGGACTGTGTAGACTAGTTAGATGAGACTGGAATTGTATACGAACGGCCGGGAATATTCTGGAATGCCCTAGACCCTGTGAATGGATGTATAAATAAGACACACAGTGGGTCGAGAATCAATCTTAAGTCGAACGTGAACGAGTAAAGAAGAAATAAGAAAGAGACTTATAAGTTTTCAGTTGTGATTATAGTTAAGACATTAATTAATCTATTGTTATTAATTGTTAATTAGTAAATAAAGTAGTGAGTAAGTGTTACCTGGACTTTCAATCAACGAATCTACGAGTACAGGTGTTTGTGTGGATAGCAAACACGTAACAATATTTTCTAGTGTTTTCTGCGAAATTACATTCAGACGCATTTCTAAACAAATTTGCTCTGCTCCCTCCCACCTGGACATTTTGGAGGCGACGCCCATGACATAAAATAACAAAATTTAGAAATCATCTTAGGAAAGCCCGTAAAAATGCACCTTTATCAAATTAATTTTTTTTTAATTGGCCTGCTTAGTAATCCCTCTACATTTTTAAAGGTGGTAACGGTCTACCCTATGGGTGTATGACTAATTTATCTTATCACTAATATTTTGTATTAGAGAAGTAAATAAAATTTTCCGAATTTTTTGAAGTAGGTATCTACTTATCTTAACATTTAGTTTCAACAACAATCAATCATGGTTATCAGTTTAAAACAATGCTATCTGAGATAATTAATATAATTAGATAAAAATAACAACTCAGACAAATTGTTGTGATTTGATTATTGCAGTGTGTTAGTGTATGTTTTATTTGGAAAAATGAGTAATGTAAGAAAGTTAACGAAGAGATCAAAACCGGAACAACTTAATAAATCCAGTCATCCAAGCCGTGTTCCAAGTCTACATTTAAAAAGACCTGTAAAGCGTGTTGTTGGGTAAGAATATCCATGATTATTTAGTTTTCTATTAATTGAAATGTTCTAAATGTCTTTGGGAACTGTAATGACATTTATTTATAAGGCAATGATAAAATTAACTTGTATCTTAGAACCATATGATTTTAAATAGGCATGATGATTATGACTTTTTTTCTGTTTTCAAAAATATTTGAAGGCGCAACATATTCTACCCAGGATAATCCTTTATTTTACGCACTAACATACATATTTCCTCTGCCAAGGCCCATCACCAACGCCGCAAGATAACTACTCCATCCCGAACCAGTAAAATTTAGCCGAATCATCTTGAACCACAAAATAAGCTTACTTTGTGCTTCCAATTTCTACTTCCTTGTGGAAAAGGCATTTTTAATATTTACTTCACACTGAATCTAAATTAGTATTGCATCTCACTCGAAAGATGGTAAACCAGTTCCCCACTCATCCATTCGCTACTGCACTTGAATAAGGGGATAAGTCTTATGTAAGACTTATCCTCTTATTCACACGCAGTAGCGCATTATATTTCATCAAGGGCATTTAACACTCTCCAGTGACTCCAGTCCATTTTAAAGAACTTTAACGCCCACATTCATGGTTAGCCGCCAGCAGGAATCAACCAGTCCTTGGTCGTCACCAGTAGTTTTGGTTGCTAAGAAAGATGGAACTTTAAGATTTTGTGTCGACTACAAGAAGCTGAATGACGTCACAAGAAAAGACAGCTATCCGTTACCCCCATTGATGATCACACTAGTACGCTGGCAGGTTCACAGTGGTTTTCCACTCTAGATCTTCGATGCGGATATTGGCAAGTGGGACTTCACCGAGATGACAAAGACAAGACAACCTTTTCGACAGGAAGTGGCCCTTATCAATTCACTGTGATGCCTTTTGGCCTGTGCAATGCGCTAGCGACTTTTGAAAGACAGATGGAACTGGTACTACGAGGACTAACTTGGAAGACATGTCTAGTTTATCTTGATGATGTGATGGATATGAAACGGGATTTTAAGGAGCATTTGAAGTACCTTCAAGAAGCGTTTGGAAGAATTAAAAATACACACCTAAAATTGATTTCCAAAAAGTGCCTATTGTTCCAGAAAGAGATCAAATTCCTTGGACATGTCGTGTCTTCGAAGGGGATAAGAACGGACCCAGACAAGATTTACGCAGTACGAGATTGGCCGAGGCCTTCAAATGTTCACGAAGTACGAAGCTTCCTTGGCCTCTGCACTTATTACAGACGATTTGTGGAATGATTTGCTGATATTGCGCAGCCACTACGCTGGCTTACAGAAGATAAGGTTCAGTACCAATGAACACAAGAGTGCAAAACATCATTCATAACACTAAAATCAGCACTGTGTTCGAGTCCAGTTCATTCATACCCACAACGAAAAGGTCTCTACGTATTAGACAGGGATGCCAATAATTCTTTACTTGGATGTGTTCATTCCCAAATTCAAAATGGACAGGAAAAAGTAATTATGTACTTCAGCAAGTGTCCAAGCCAGAACGTAACTATTGTGTGACACGAAAGGAACTATTGGCCATTGTCAAATCCATAGACCATTTTCACAAGTACCTATATGGACAACATTTTAATGTTTGGAGCGACCATTCCGCATTGAAGTGGTTATTGCCGTTGAAGACCCCAGAAGGCCAACTAGCTCGCTGGATAGAAAGACTGCAGCAGTACGATTTTAAAATCGAACAATGTCCCGGAAAATCCATAGAAATGCAGATGCCCTCTCCAGAAGACCATGTCAGGAAGACTGCAAGCACTGCCACAGAGTGGAAATTTCGGGGCTCATTTTGACGAATTTCGATCAACATAGCTGGTTTCTTCCCCGTGACAGATGATGGGAATAAATATATGCATGGACTATTTTAGTAAATTGCCTGAAGGTTATGTCATACCAAACCAAGAAGCAGCCACTGTCGTCCAAGCTCTGTTAGATAATCTGGTATGTCGATTTAGCGTGCCCCTGGATTTGCATTCGGACCAAGCAAGAAACTTTGAATCAGGAGTGTTTCAGAAGATGTGTCGCATACTGGAATTTCATAAAACAAGGACAATAGCCCTACATCCACAATAAGATGGAATGGTGGAGAGATATAATAAAACCATGGAGGAACACCTATCCAAAGTGGTTGACAAACATTCAGGAGGATTCCAGTCTGTATACGACATCGTTTATTCTGATGACGAGAGTGTATGATCCTATCCAAGGGGGGACGGGTGAAGCTTCGGGACCTGCCTTTCTTTCGTTGTGGGTTATATACCCAAACCAGATATCCCGCCTGGAATCCTCCCGAATTCGCCTTAAGATCATAACGGCCTTCATGTGATTACTGCTTCCTATGCCGATTCGGTCTCGTAACAGCTCATGGATATTCCTCAGCCATTCACCAACTTCATCGGCGTAGTCATTTATGGAAAATCGCTCCTCATCTAGTGTGCGTAACACCAAGTTACATGGCAGTCTAATCTCAAGTCCAAACATCACGCCAACAGGCGTCTGTTTTGTTGTTTATGAATCGAGGCCCTGTATGCCATAAGGAAAAGAGGTAAGTGACAGTCCCAATCTCTATGATGTTTGTCAACCACTTTGGATAGGTGTTGCTCCATGGTTTTACTATATCTCTCCACCATTTCATCTCATTGTGGATGTAGGGCTGTTGTCCTTGTTTTATAAATTTCAGTATGACACATCTTCTGAAACACCCTGATTCAAAGTTTTAAGCTTGCTCCGAATGCAACTCTAGGGGCACGCCAAATCGACATACCAGATCATCTAACAGAGCTTGGGCGACAGTGGCTGCTTCTTGGTTTGGTATGACATAAGCTTCAGGCAATTTACTAAAATAGTCCATGGTAACCAAGATATATTCATTCCCATTATCTATCATGGGGAGGAACCAGCTACGTTGATCGAAATTCGCTCAAAATGAGCCCCGACGTTTATTGTTTCATTTGGCCCTTACTTCTTGTCCGTGGTACCTTACTTGCCGCACAAACATCACATTTGCGGCACCAAGCCTCCACATCTTGGCGGCTTTTCACCCAGTAAAATCGTTGGCGTACTTTTGTCAGAATTTTGTTAATGACAAAATGTCCGCCAGATGTTCCATTATGCACCTGCTGAGTTACTTTTGGTATGCGACACTTGGAGATTACCAATCTCAAAGTAGTTTCTTTCCCATTTGGGCTTTCCCAAACTCTCTTCAAAAGTCCATCCTCTACGCTGAGGGAGTTCCATTGTGCCCACAATGCCTTCAGCGCCACTGCCTTGTCTGAAATGTCCAATCGGGTCCAGTTCCTTTTTCTTTCCACTTCAGAATAGGGCCAGTTTCCTTATCGTTTAATTGCTCTTCCCTTAATGTGTTCACGATAAGTATCCCTTCCACTCTGTGGCAGTGCTTGCAGTCTTCCTGACATTGTCTTCTGGAGAGGGCATCTGCATTTCTATGGGATTTCCCGGGACGTTGTTCGATTTTAAAATCGTACTGCTGCAGTTTTTCTATCCAGCGAGCTAATTGGCCTCTGGTCTTCAACGGCAATAACCACTTCCAATGCGGAATGGTCGCTCCAAACATTAAAATGTTGTCCATATAGGTACTTGTGAAAATGGTCAATGGATTTGACAATGGCCAATAGTTCCTTTCGTGTCACACAATAGTTACGTTCTGGCTTGGACAATGTCTTGCTGAAGTACATAATTACTTTTTTCCTGCCCATTTTGAATTTGGGAATGAACACATCCAAGTAAAGAATTACTGGCATCCGTGTCTAATACGTAGAGACCTTTCCGTTGTGGGTATGAAAGAACTGGACTCGAACACAGTGCTGATTTTAGTGTCCCTGAATGATGTTTTGCACTCTTGTGTTCATTGGTACTGAACATTATCTTCTGTAAGCCGGTGTAATGGCTGCGAAATATCAGCAAATCATTCCAAAAACCGTCTGTAATAAGTGCATAAGCCAAGGAAGCTTCGTACTTCGTGAACATTTGAAGGTCTCGGCCAATCTCGTACTGAGGAAATTTTATCTGGGTCCGTTCTTATCCCCTTCGAAGACACGACATGTACAAGGAATTTGACCTCTTTCTGGAACATTAGTCACTTTTCAATTTTAGGTGTGCATTTTTAATTCTTCCAAATGCTTCTAGAAAGTACTTCAAATGCTCCTTAAAATCCCGTCCCATAACCATCACATCATCAAGATAAACTAGGCAGGTCTTCCAAGTTAGTCCTCGTAGTACCAGTTCGTTCTGTCTTTTCAAAAGTCGCTGGTGCATTGCACAGGCCAATAGGCATCACAGTGAATTGATAAAGGCCACTTCCTGTCGAAAAGACTGTCTTGTCTTTGGCATCTGGGTGAAGTCCCACTTGCCAATATCCGCATCGAAGATCTAGAGTGGAAAACCACTGGAACCTGCCAGCGTAATTAGTGTGATCATCAATTCGGGGTAACGGATAGCTGTCTTTTCTTGTGATGTCATTCAGCTTCCTGTAGTCGACACAAAATCTTAAAATTCCATCTGTCTTAGCAACCAAAATTACTGGTAACGATCAAGGACTGGTTGATTCCTCAATAACTGCGTCTTTAAGCATATTTTGTACCAATGCAGAAGTCTCTTGCTTTGCTAATGGGAGCCTCCTAGGTGGGTGACGAATAGGAGCTGATTCATCAGTATTTATCCGATGCTGTACTATGTTGTTCTTCGTAAGAGCTACTGTGTCCTTTGCAAATACTATACTTTCTTCCTCCAAAAATCTTAAAGCTTCTCTATATTCATCTGGAGTTAAATGTTGTAACTGGACATTTAACATCTTTATAACTTCTTGGTCCATATCTGTAGACAAAGCTCCAACAATTTGTTCTTCATATCTCGCAATCCATGTGACTGGTTCGTAGGTGCCAACTGCTTCGCCATCTTTGAACGTCACTGAGTGGGACTTTAGATTAACCACTCTAATCGGTATCTTGTCTGTAATCAGTGTTGAAGTCCTTGCCAGCATCACATTGTCTGCCATTTTAATTGAGTCATCCATCTCAATGAGGCCGAAGCGGTATCCCACAGAATTTTCCTCCAGGACTGCCTCAATTACTTTCACTGTGTGTGCAGAAATTTTTACTGTCTTCGAAGTTAGTAGCCTAATATTATGGAATTTTTCATCTGCCGTTGAAAAAATAATTTTTTTAATTTCCAATCCTGAGAACTCGTTCTCCCATGTCAAGTACAAATCCATACTTTTCCATAACGTCTAATCCCTAAATTAAATCATCTGTAATGTCAGCCACAATAACTTGGTGTTTAAAACATAAACGGCCAATCTGCATCTCCATCTCATGAACCGCTGCCCTATCTCCCTTAGCTGTCCGAATGACTAATCCATTTTGTCCTTTATTTACTTTGAGGCCCGTTATGAATCGATGATCTAGGATGAATACTTCTGTGAATATTCATGATTTTGCTGATATCTCTGTCTCTAATTGGTGCAATTCATCTACCGTCCACTTCATTACTCCAAAAGAATAGAGCAGAACCGGAACGGCAAGCATGTTAGTCGCAGACACCTTGTTTTTCCACGAATGTTCGGAAGACCAAATCTTTCAGAGGCGGTATCTGTACGCGGAGAAAATCCTTTTATTTGTTTTACATCCTGGATGTGCCTTTGTTGCATACCCAAATATATATAGGCCTCTCCGGCATCCAGATGTCTTATGATGCTTCCGTCTGCGAACTGCACATCTTCAGAGAATTCCCCGCATCGTCCTCTCTTGAGGTGGACGACTGTATATTTTTCCAACCCGAAATCCATACCAATTGCCCGCGTGTATTTCTCGATCACCCCTAAGAGTGTTTTGTAGTTCGCACTCTCCGGAGGCATAAAGTTTAAGGTCATCAATACAAAATAGATGGGTGACCTTATGCCTCCGGTCTTTGAGTGGTCTACGTTGATATCCGCGGAGTCCAACAGACAACGGCAGCAGTGAGATGAAGAAGAGGATAGGACTCAGGGAGTCATCCTGGAAAACTCCTCTCCCTAAATGTCACCTGCTCTGTTGTGACCCGCTGTGCACCTGGTAAAGCGAGTCTTTCAAAACGGCAGCAGTTGTTCTATGCATCTCACTAGTGGTGCTGGTACCGCAAGACATTCGAGCAAGTGTAACAATAGCACATGCAATGTTGTATCAAATGCCTTGCCTGGATTGAGGCCAACGATAGATTCCGCTTATATTGCACAGAATCCTGTTTAATACAGCGGTCTATCAGCGGGCTGTCCTTGCAACCTGCAGGGCCTTTCTTGGCACCACGCTGTTTGTGAATCTGCTGAAAGACACACCTCAGATTATAATCAACATCTCGGTGCCCTAGCATACAAAATACGTGTAAATATTTTGCAGTACGTTCCTCGACGAACCAATCCAGAATCTGCTGTCCCTCGATCAGCCATTAGTTGAAAACTCGCGCTAGACGACGGTGAGTGGAAAAGAAATTTCTACCACCACCAGTTGTTAATACCGTCTGGGCCCGAGGCAGCTAAGTTCTTGGTATCAAGAAGTGTTTGTTGGACTTCCCCTACTGATTGCCGGGCACACTTCTTCTGGCTCTTCAAGATGCCTGTGGCACAGAGCCTCGAGTGTGCAACTGCTGGAATGTCGCTATTGAATGGACGTGTCGTTTCGTAGATTCTCTTCGAGAAGGTTTTGAAATTTTTCTACAGTCGGCAGATTATCGACAACACACTGTGGCTCTTGAAAGACCGGGAAGGATTCGTACGGAACAACGTGTTTTGCTCCATACTCTTCACCCGCTTCTTCAACGTTTTCTTTATAGCCATGAGTGTTCGGATCCTATCTGGAGAAGCATCACTCTCAGATTTAGAGTGTGGTGTTGACGTCTTAGTCCGGCAGCTATGCTCCGGATTCTGGGAGCAAAACTGCCATTTGTCATGTGTTCCACCACACCATCTGGATTCGAGAAGCGTGTTGTCTGGCCGACTGTATCTTGTGTTCGATTTTTTGTACACGCCGCTTGGCATTCTCGACCTCGTTTAAAGTGTTAGTTGTACATGGCACAGTTGATTTGCCAGATGTCTGCATCTTCTGGAACTTCCTCATCGATGATCGAGTATTATTATTGTTATTATTATTTTTTTCGGAATATCCGATGCCGGACAGTCCTTCCTTGGCCTCCGACGCCTCACGGAGTCGCGCCGGCGCATCAACTACAGCCACTCCTCTTAGATGGTAGTATAGCACTCGTAAAGCCGCGTTATGTCGGTGGATGTAGGCCGAAATCGCGTATACGGGGCATGCAGATAGTAAGTGCATGAGCGATTCCGGCGCCTGATGGCAGGTCCTGCAGTTGATATCAGGAACCTCTACTAATGGCTATCATTGTATTTTATTTTTTGTTGGAATTACTGGTAATATATTTTCTTGTCACTAAAACCACCTTTAAGTTAAAGGTTATTAGTCATTTTAAAATAATACCTAAGAGTATAAAATATTTCTTAAAGCACTTTCTTTTGATATTTTAGAAAAATGGCTGATACAGCGCTTCTACTCACATGACGTGGTGTGGAGTAAAATGATTAAAATAAAGAAAAATCGGTGAAAAATTTTTTTCGTATAAAAATAAAATATC
Source organism: Rhamnusium bicolor (assembly GCA_029963845.1). Lineage (NCBI taxonomy): Eukaryota > Metazoa > Arthropoda > Insecta > Coleoptera > Cerambycidae > Rhamnusium > Rhamnusium bicolor. Next base: position 113,962 of record JANEYF010005618.1, on the reverse strand, counting down.
AATGCCCTTGGTAATAATTAAATTTAATACAAATTTCGTTTTGCGTTCTCCTTAATATCTTTTTTTAAAAACAACTTGTGCATTTTTTTTGTAACCTCAGAAAACGCTTCGAAATGCAATATATATATTTTAAATAACTAAAATTAATGTAAATGACAAATTTGTGTCTTATATTTTGCAGAGATTACTTATCTTTCAGGATCATGAGAAGAAAAAAATGTTTCAATGATTCAGTAGTGTATCTTTTATTTCTGCAGCCTTTGTAACAACAAACGTGACCTGATTATTTCTTTGCCGCGTCCATCACACCACATTAAAAAACAAACAAAAAATAAATAAAGTATATAAATATGCACTACTAAAAGTACAGTAAAACTAATAAAAGTGTCTACAACCTGGAACGCAGTAAACGAACAGATTAACGGTGCCTAGCGACAAGCCGTGATAATCTACTGATCGCTGGGAACCTGTTGAAATGAGTAATTTTTTGGCGCATGTCGTACGATACTCATCAGCTTAAAGTCACCACCTTCCGAAATGCTCACTTTCTGGCACTATTTGTAGTGGGGGCGTGCCAGAATGAGAGCATCCCGAAGAGTGGTGACTTTAAGCTGATGAGTATCGTACGTTGTTCTTTACCTTCGTACGATAGATTAAATTCCAACGGCCCGGCCGGCCGGTTTTAGTTATAACTTTACTGCACCTTTGAGAAACCCTATTCGACCAAATTAATCAAATAAATCTCGTGAAAATTTACTTTGGAAATCAGCAAATTCACGTATGGCGAAAACTTCATCAATTGCTGCCAGTTGACACTGTCCTTGCTTTCACCATCATCGGTGAATCTGTGAATTTTGTAGCTCCTTCAGAGGGTTCATTCGTTTGATTTGTTTGAATTGTTATAACGTATGTAGGTAAATGTAGTTTATAAGGGAAACACAATCTAACTATAGCAGAAGATTAAATAAAGATACAACAAGATATTGAATATATAAACAATAGTTTTATTTTAGATAAAGTTAAGTAACAAATAATGAAAGTAAGAAATATTATATGTATAGTGAAAATAATGGTGGACATTTCCAGCAATACTTATTAAAAAAGAATAAACAAATTTAATTATTTATTATCTGTTGTCTGTTATTTGTTATCCGTTATTATTTATCTAGTACCTGTTGAGTAATCTGGTATCTATTTATGTTTAATTACACTGTTTGATTAAAATAATTTGTTCATTAACTATTGATTGTAATGTTCAAGCTATACTTGCAGGTTTCGTCAATTTTAAATAGGAATATCTCGCAAACAATTGAATAACAAAAACATATTACTTATAGAGTTGTATTCTTCTCGAGAAATCCTTTCGATATTACTAAACATATACAGAGTGTTCTTTTTTTAAAAATATATAACTTTTTGACCTCCCTGATATATTTAGATTTTCATTAATAACTTTCGAAATTTATGTGAAAAATCCCATAAAATCAGTTTTACTTTTTCTGTGCCCTTTAATTGAAGATGTTAAAGCCCGAGGAAAGGTGTAGGGGACATACCTACGTTCATAATTAATATAATAACATGCATTGTACAACGGCAAATAATTCGGTTATTGAGTTATTTAGGTAACAACCCCGGAAAGCGATTCTTTACTAGACGAGCTAGCAGTTTCCAGCGCCAGCAAATCCTGGAAGCCGGCGAGCCCAGTAAAGACACTTTCCGGGTATGTTGTGTGCAGTATTTTTTCTGCAATCGCTTTTGTTCGTTTAAAATAACTTTGTAATTTAATATCTTTTGCAAACAAAATTCATAAAATTCAAGTGACAGATGTCAGACGCTATGGTCTAGAGTGCTTGGTTTTTTCTTATTGTTTGAAGAACGGTAAAAGAAAAATAGACAAAATTTTTGGCATTTACATAGTTTTTCATGCTGAATAAGATGCGTTAGTTCGCTTTTGGTGATTAAAATCATAGGAATCCCTTGGGGGGGGGGGGGTACCATGAGTTTAGAATATTTTGACATTTTTACTCAAAGAAGGCCTTAATTTTCAAACTCAATTTCTTAATTTTCAAACTCAATTTACTCGATAACAGTTGCCGATATCGACTAACAAAGAGGGCCTTCTTTAAGTAAAAATGTCCAAAAATTTTAAATGTATGGTAAAAATTAAAAGAAAGCAGAACAAAAAAAATATAGGATGAAACAGCTGTGTTCCCCCCATCCTAAAAACGGACGCCAATGATTTTATTAACCAAAAATTAACTAGCGCATCTTATTCCACATGAAAAACTAAGTGAGTACCAACAATTTTGTCCATTTATCTTTTACCGTTCTTCAAATCGTAAAAAAAGAACATCGTCCGAACCCCTGTGGAAGAGTATCTAACTCTCTAGGGGTACGTTTTGTGCGACATATTTTTAAGAAATTTTTGACATCTGGGTCAAATCGTATTTATCAAATAGAAAAATGTACATAAAAATTAATGACACATTGTCAAATGAGCAAAAAAATATTGGTACCCCTCAGGGCAGAGTGATGACGCCTTTAGTGTTCCTATTGTATATCAATGTCCTGCCGGATTTTATTACAAAAAGTACAGTATACATGTACCACTATTATTGTAACAGCATCTCACCTATGCTGAATGCAAAAAGTATAGTCAGAGAGCAAAAAATGAGCGACATTTTTATCAAAGGTATATTGAAGTTATGCGGCACTACGTTCTCCAACAGATTTATTTTTAAGATTATACGGTTTTGCCGTCCTTGCGACAAGAAGACTAAGCAGTCGCTGGATTTACTATACACTTTTTGGTTCAGTATAGATCAATTAGATATGGTTATGAATATAGAATTAATCCTAAACCAATTTTCAACGTGGTGTAGTAGAAATAATTTAATTATAAATTACAACAAAACGCAACTCATCCGTTTCAAAACTAAACTGAGACCACTGCAAATCTTGAGTTTATTACTGCAACTACTGTAATCAAATTTCTTGGGTTATATTATAACTAAACAAAAGTTCTTTTATTATCAGAACGAAAAAAAATAATTTTAGTCAATTTATTATGCTACAGTCCACTCAGTAATAAATTACCACATTATGACTCGGGGTCAAGCAAGGGGACTTAACAGAGTTTTTTTAGTCAAAAGAGAATAGTAGGTCTAATATTTAATCTTGACAACAGAACACAAAGGCGGCTGATGAATTATAGGTTATGCCATATCTAACAATGAGCATGCTAAATTTGAAGGTATAACTACCAAAACTAAATGAAGAAGTTTTGAAAAAAAAAATTACAATTGAGGTAGGTATGCAAAAAAAGAATTGCAATTTTTTTTTTCAAATTTCAATCGTATTTTTTTTGCAAAATTTCTTAATTTAGTCTTGGTAGTTATATCTTAAAATATAGTATGACTCCCATACTCCAATTGTTAGATATGGCACCAGCCGCCGCTAAGAATATGTAGAGAGACATTAACCCTAACGCCTCTTAAGACTAAACATTCGTATTCCTCCTTTCTTTTATAATTTTATTATTTTTTTCATATTATTATTTTCTCTGAAATCAAAACAATGCTAACTAAATATCATTAAGTGCATGATTTACAAATGTCACCTCTGCCACCTGCCACCTGTTCTGGAACTGCCTGATCCAGTATATTGCCAATACTTTCACGGAGTGAGCGCTGCAAAGTGGGTACTTTAATTCTTTCTTTTAGCCATGGCGACACCAAACGCTAACATATATGCTTTTCTACAGCTCAGTTTTTGGCCACGTTTTGCTCTATGGGAATTATATACAATATAACTATTTATACAACTAATATTTAGCATATCATAGAAAAGGCATAGGGGGGGGGGGGGGGCATCTTTTGGTTTTTCTAGAAGTACTCATAATTGAACACATCTGATCCATGGTATCCACTGACCCTTTTGTCTGATGATAAGTCTTTATAATGTCTGGTTTTCAAGAAGTTTTTGAGATACTACATCCTTGATGCATTGTCAAAAATAGTAAAACATTTTTTTCTCTTTTTGGCATATTGGAGACAAGCACTTTTTTGTCAAAACGAAATTTGGAGCTGCCTGGTTCGCGATTTTTGGTTGCTAACATTTCTAAAGGAATCTTTCTCTTATTCTTTCTAATAGTGCGAATCATGGTGAGTTTGAAAGGTGAAGCTAATAAATCATCGGCCAATTTCACGAACGTAATCCAATTGTCCATGGTTACATTTTGGTTAGATCCTAAAAATTGTTTCATACAATGTTTTGACATAGTATTCTCCTAAAGGCATTCTATTAGTGTATGTGCTTTTACCTAAATATAGTGCAGCATCAAACATATATTTTGATGATACATCTCATATCATTACTATTTTAATGCCATGTTTCGACGGATTCTTAGGAATAAAGATACGGAATGGACATCTTCCTCGAAAAGCTAGTAGCTGTTCATCGATGGTTACGTAAGAACTGGGTTTGTATGAATTTCTGCGCTGATTTATAAATTTATCCCATATTTCTCTAATAGCCGCTAATGCATCAAATTTTTTCTCTCCTCTCTAGTTGACTTATCGTCAAAACGTAAACAATCTAATAAAAACTTAAATCTTTCACAACTCATGACTGCTTTATACACAGCTTCACATATTTATCATTAAATAATTCTTTGGTTCCTAAATGGTTACTTTTCAAATAGCCGATAATACTAGTAATCCTAATAATGCTTTTTATTTCGGTAGGATTAGTGCTAGATACTGTAGCAGATTTCTTTTTACATTTCGAAAATTTTTGTTGAATCGTAACGTTTGTGTGTAAAACAATTTTATCAATGATAACATCTGTTATAAATATATTGAATGTTTCATTTGGAAGAGGGTTATTCTGGAAGTATCTTACTGGGTCTGGAAAAATATGAAGTAAATTTGGGAGTTTTCAATGCTGATTTAGGAATTGCACTCCAACGATGGCCATTTTTCGCTATAAATCTTACTTGTGATCGAATTGTTTCGTCAACTTGAACAATTCTTTGTTGTAGCTCTGTGTCCGTATCAAGTTCTGCATCTTCTGGTTGCTGTTGTTTTGCAGAACAATACATCTTTTTCTTTGCCTTGGGAGAAGCATAATCACTGCTGTCATCGTCTGAGGTACATAATCAGTAGCACTATCTTCAAAATCTTCAAAACTCTATGGCATCCTCAATTTCACTTCCACTTTCCTGGGTGCTTTCGTCATCTGATTCTATAATCAAGTTTTCAGCGATTTTATCAAGTTCTACTTGAGTTAGTGGTCTGGTGGCTTCACAATGTTGAAACATACTCTTTAGTATAAGTTTTCAAATACTACAAATTAGATCACTAGTGATCTGAAAAATATTGTTTTTTTTTTTGTTCCGTGCAATATTAAAAAAGTTACGTTAAGACTAACCTTTCGTAAAATTTACGATATTCGTCTTATAACTTATTCTACGTCACGCTAAAATATCGACTAACACCACCGAACTATTCAGCACTACTGCTTAGGGAATAGCTAGACGCTCAGGTTGATACCAATCAAATCCGATCGATAATTGCCGAAAATTAAAATCGGCGTCGTAAAATTTACGAAGTTTATCGTTACAAGGTTAAACAAACAGAAAATTTTAACTGTAAGAGAAGTGTATTTACTAAAGGTTTTGTGTTATATGTAAATAAAAATAAATTTATACTAAACAGTGATGTTCACACACGCTCCAAAAATAATATTCACACTAATAGACACATGCATGCGTATTATGAGAAGCCACCACAATCACAGTGTGCCACAATATACTGGCACATTATTTTTTTATTTATTGCCGCATAATCTAAGATAGGTAAATTCTCTATCATCCTTTAAAATACGTGTAAAAAGATATTTCACAGGAACTGTTTTTATACTATTCAGAAATTCGAAAACTTTCTAAACAGGAACATATGCTAAGCCACTCATACAACAAATAAATGCCATCTAGTAGGATCTAAATTTATGTAATAAACCTCATGGTTTTCTTGATTGTGCATTGTATAAAATAGTTTTTTCATTTTGTTTCTAGGGACGATTCATTGGGAGTACTAGAAGAGATTGTACAATGTGGAATATGTTTGGAAAGATTAACAAACCCTCGGATGTTACATTGCCAGCATACGTTTTGTTTAAACTGTTTGCAGGCTCATCTAATGGCAAAAAATTTAATGGTCAAAATAGCTCCACTCTCAACCGATCAGATGAAAGTTTCACTACCAACTGATATTAAGTCATTTCGTTGTGCATTGTGTCAAAAAGAAATTTTGCTCGAAAATGGTTTTGATTCTTTGGAAAATCTTCCAAAAAAATTTATATATTGAATCATTGTTAAAACTGTTGAATGGAAACGAGTCCCCTATTACATCGAAAAGTACGGACTATCGATGTGTTAAATGTCAAACAGTTTCTCAGCAACAAGAGCATGTGTGTCAGCATTGTATGCAGGTAAATTGGAATAAGTGTGTCTAGCAAATTCCGTAGTAAAATGGTAAAAAATATTAGGAACTGATATCTCCACCACCCTTCACAAATACTTATTATGTGTGGGAAAGGAACCTACCACTTTTTAGACAGGACAGAAGAGCGGTTAAAATCTCAACCAATCTTATACATTACCCAAAACAATTAAAAAGGATCAAAAGTTAAAACTTTAATAGGTTTTTCTAAAATTATGGCATTTTAGTCAAAACCTGTAATCATTTTCAGAACTCGAACTCGTCCATCATTAACCCATAATTTAAATCTCGACTCAATCGAAAACATAACTTGGCTCTAGTTCCACAACTGCAAAAGTTGATGTTCTGGAGCAAACAATAATCTCGCCTGTTTAAGGTGTCTGCTCAATCTATGTGTATTAAGTGGTCGTTTAAACCATAAATTAAATTATGTCTATTATGCACTGTTTGGACTGAAACCTGAACTTTTTTTGACTCTAGAGAGGTCATTTTTTATAGAGGGTGTAGTTAAAATACGGTTTTGAAAGGCCTGCAATCTAAGAAATCTGTCATAGTCTTGACTAGGTCTTCTTGTGACAAGTCCTGTCTCTTGATGCCATCTCCAGTCTAGAGACCACAGACTAAGACACATTTGTCCTTCTTGCACATGCAAATCATTGAGGTTGAGGTGTCTTCTAGCTTTCATTATTTAGTGACAGTGAATAACAAAACAGAAAAATGTATGTAACGTATGTTTAATAACAGTTCTTGTTTCGAATTTTTACATCGACTTTAGTCTACTTTCACATTTATAACAATGCCAGTTGTAATGACAACAAATAAATCATACAAAATAAGCCAGGATGACAGTAGCCAATTTGATTAATAAATTTATGAAACATGTATAAACTGTGTCCCAAATTGGGGATGCATGCATTGCTATCTCGGTTATTATTAGTGATAGAAAAACGGTTAAATGGGGACTTTTTTGAAGAATTTTATGACCGTTTCGATGCCGTTTTTAAATTTGGCCTAGTCCTTTCCGTTTTCCAGATATTTTCAAAAAACTGTAAAGGTGCATTTTAAAAACTTTCCGTATCTGCCTAATTTGATGACTGGTGATATTTTAATAAGTACATTGTTAGGACACTTTTTTAAGGTGCTTTCATTGACGTTACCAAAACATTTCTCTAATTTGTTTTTGAGTTAATGCCACTTTGTTTTTCTTATGGGCGCCATATTGGATTGTTTGATAGTTCAATAGTGCTCTTAATTTCCTTTTTAACGATGTATCACAATATCAGGAAAAATTAGTTACTGGTGTAAAATATAAAAAAATTCATTTTTCTAAGTAGCCCATGAAGAAAATTTATTTTAAAATAATCCGATTTTATTAGCTTCAACTTAAAATTAAAAATTTTAAAAAAATGTTCAATATGTCGTCCTTGTTCATCAATGCACTTTTGACATCGCTTTAATATTGAACTACACGCTCTCCTTAAAGTATTTCTGTTAACAGCAGCCAAAGTATTTCTTACACGTTCTTCTAAAATTTGAATATTTTTTGGTAGATCAAATGCATAACCTTCATTTTTTGTATGCCCCCAAAGAAAATAGTTCAACGGAGTAAGATGAGGAGACCTGGCTGGCCACAGAACGTTGCCATTATTTGCAATAATTTTATCATCAACAGTTGCTCTTAAGAATTGTGTTACTATGCCGCATGTGTTGGACAACCATCATGATAAAACCAAATTTGGTTAATATATTCTACAGCAAGTGTAAGAGCTGGTATTATTTGTTCTTGCAACATTCGCAAATAATTCGCACCGTTCAAATTATCATGATAAATAAATGGTCCAATGATACGATTACCTGGAAAGTATTTTTTATATGAATTATTATCAATGAACGATTTAAACAAGTTTACCCATGATGCCACACCAGACATTGAATCCAAATTTGGTTTGAAACCTTCTTTGGCTAATTATATGGGGATTCTAGATACTCCAGTAGTGTGTGTTATGTCTATTGAAAACACCACAATTAGTGAATCTAGTCTCGTCTGTCCATAATACTTTTGAATGAAAGTCTGGGTTCTGTAGACACCAATCACAGTATGCTACTCTTCTCTCATAGTCATTTTCTTGTAAATCTTGTACGATGGTTGGATGATAATGATTTTTCTTTAAAATGTTATGCACAGTTGTTTTGGGAACATCTACCTGATTTGAAATTTGTCTTACAGATGCTGTAGCATTGTCTTCTACGTATTATACAACGTTATTTCGCACTTCGTAATCTATCTCATAAGTCATTTCTTTTTCCATTAAACCGTCCATAATTTAATAAATTAATAACAAGAGTCCTAAAATACCTTTCATTCGGTTGCACACGTTCTGGAAAGTTATCCTCATAAATTCTTGATGTCTCATCCAGTATTTCTATTTGATTTTTGATGCACCCTCCAATTTGGGACACAGTGTAGGTGCATAACAATTTTCGCTGAAAAGATATGATTTTTTGAAAAAGAGATCCTTTAAATGTTTTGGTAGTTTATTTAAAAATCTTTTATGGTTAGAATTTTACTGATATTCCCAGTTGTCTACAAGATTTTGGTTATTAATTTATTAATCAAATAGCTAAATTCTTAGTAGGGCAAATAGATAAAAAGTTATTTTTTGTATAGAAAGTAATATTGTCCTTCTTTAAATGCTGGTAGAAAATAGTACCTTCTCTTCCTAGGAGGCATAATAGCTTTCCTCCCTAGGGAGGAAAGTATTTTTCCAACCGAATTTTGACTATTACATAGTTACCTTGAAATCTCAATGTCTGCTAAATTTCATTGTAAGGTGGTATAATGTTTTATTAATTTTAAGCAATTCAGCCCATTTTAAAAACATGATTATAATTAATATTTCAATTTTTATTATGATTTACAATGTTTTGTCACCATGACAACTATCTTTGAAACTGGTATTTTAATATTCCACAGCTTACTTACTATTCAAATTACTATTAAAACTGCTCATAATGCCAATACGGGTACATTAAAGAAATGTTATTTCCCTTTCATCCATTTTTTATGTTAGATGTCATAGAAAAAATCATATGTATAACATGGGAGGATAGTGACATTTTATCCCGTGAATGATTACTGCCCTCGACTTCGCATCGAAAATTAAACTTCATCCGCGCGGTGAAATGTTACACTTTCCTCCTTGTTATACAAATAGCTATTAACGCTACCTACTTCGAAAACGATTTTTCTTATTTGTTCGAAAAACGGCATTAAATAAAAAAAAAAACTAAATTCGTATTGTCGTTTTAGTGGCGCAGTGCTTATACGTAAGGCTTGAGACCAAAGGTCCCGGGTTCGAATCCTGGCTAGGGCATGGATGTATAGCGTACCGAGACGGTAGCACAGTAGGCTATAACGTTGTTATGTGGCAAGAACCCAGTTAGTCACTGTCTATCTCTCCTGAGTTCGAGTCTGACAAGGGAGGGCACGACCTTGGGAATTTATTTTGGGATGAGACTTCGTGTAATAATTGTACTTCTTTAGGGTGTTCACCCTTGGAATGGCAACGCGCAACGCTCAATCGATTCGGAGAAATGACGTTTAAAAATTCAAACTCTGCTTATACAGGGTGAGTCAGTTTTTTGTAGACAAACTTTAACAGAAGATAGAACACATGTTTTTAAAAAGAAAGTTCCTATAAACATATGTCGTAGAACGCTTCGTTTCCGAGATACAGGGTGTTGAATATACTTTTTTTTTCTCGAATTTTCATTATAACTTATAAACGAACGCTTGATTTTCCATGTTTGGGGATAATGCCTATTAATTAAGGGGCATAAAACAAGCGATAAGAATGTTCAAAAACTTGCACAGTGGCGGAGTGGAGGGGTGCTCAACCCCTTTTTTAAACAGAACTTCTACACCAATGACTATATTTTAAAAAAACTATTATTTTCATTATCTACATACAGTTTAACAAAAATAATGTCCCTTCTTCTATTTCGAAATTCCTGTGCGTTTCCGAGTTATTTTGATTTTAGTGTATGATGTGGTACTAAATTAAGTAATTTATTTATTATCAATTATCGGCTAAATATTTAATTCTTTCAACGAAACCTACCTAAATATGGTTTGATAAGGATTCTAAAAATCCGAAATCTCTTATTCTTTATCTCTTTCCAATGTAGTCAAAATAAATATTTGTTATATCAAGCCATACTCAAATACAATACATACAAATACATACTCAAAAAATTCGAAAAAAAAAATTATATTCAACACCCTGTATCTCGGAAACGAAGGGTTCTACAACATATGTTTATAGGAACTTTTCTTTTTAAAAATATGTGTTCTATCTCCTGTTAAAGTTTGTCCACAAAAAACTGACTCACCCTGAATAAATTACTTAATTTAGTACCACATCAAACACTAAAAATCAAAATAACTCGGAAACGCACAGGAATTTCGAAAGAGAAGAAGAGACATTATTTTTGTTAAACTGTATGTAGATAACGAAAATAATAGTTTTTAAAAAAAATAGTCATTGGTGTAGAAGTTCTGTTTAAGAAAGGGTTGAGCACCCCCTCCACTCCGCCACTGTGCAAGTTTTTGAACATTCTTATCGCTTGTTTTATGCCCTTTAATTAATAGGCATTATCCCCCAAACATGGAAAAAATCTAAGCATTCGTTTATAAGTTATAATGAAAATTCGAGAAAAAAATTATATTCAACACCCTGTATCTCGGAAACGAAGCGTTCTACGACATATATTTATAGGAACTTTTCTTTTTAAAAACATGTGTTCTATCTCCTGTTAAAGTTTGTCTACAAAAAACTGACTCACCCTGTATACTAGTGAGGTTCTTCGAGTTCCCACGGCGAAATAGCCTAGCCGATAACGTGTCTGCGTACCATATGTTTACTGTAAGCCAGAATGTAGGCATTTAATTAAGTTTTTAAAAATGTATATAATGTGAAATAAATGTTTTAAATTGGAATTGGAATTGGAATTCCAATTTAAATGTGCGCTTCGGGTTCGAATCACGTGCACGACTTACTTTTTTTTAAATTATTTATTTAATTGTTTTTACAATTAAATAAATTTATTATTTAATATTATCGATCATTTAAATAACAATAATATCAATAATGTTATTTTGCTAACGAAAAAAGACTTTAAATTTTAAATCATAATTTAATTATAGTAATAATTTAAATTACTACCAAATAAATATACTATAATTTAATAAACTATTATTTAAAATATACTATTACTAATGGATATAATAATAATAATAATAATAGTTTATTAAATTATAGTATATTTATTTGGTAGTAATTTAAATTATTACTATAATTAAATTATGATTTAAAATTTAAAGTCTTTTTCGTTAGTAAAATAACATTATTATTTATTGTTATTTAAATGATCGATAATATTAAATAATAAATTTATTTAATTGTAAAAACAATTAAATAAATAATTAAAAAAAAAAGTCGTGCACGTGATTCGAACACCGAGCGCCCATTTAAATTGGAATTCCAATTCCAATTTCTAATTTGAAAACATTTATTAAATATTAAATTACATGATAAAAACTTAAATAGGCGCCACATCATTCGGCATATAATAAATAAATACATAAATACATACATAAATAAATACTACAGTACAAATAATGTTATAGCCAATCGGCTTTACAGCAAAAACTCACCTGGACGAGTCCAGGGTGAAAAGCAGAAGGAGGCGATGTTCCTTCTATGTCGAAGGTTCCCACTCCCAGGCCAGATGGTCGGGCCCGACGTGGCTGGCAGGCGTCCTTTTGTTGTTCGGAATAGGGTCGACGCTTTCCTATAACAGCGAAATAATACATAATTAGAACGTTGCCGAGGCATTGTAAAAATTAAACAGCATAGGATTAATAAACAGTAATATCGTTATAGTGTTAGTCATGCAGGAAAAAGCTCAAGAAAAAACCTGCTTAAAAGAATTGAAATTTAGATTGTATGTATAAAGGAAAGTAGGGTGAAGAGGCAATAGGGCAGTCATAGAGGGGAAGTTACGGTTAGGGGTAGAAAAATTTGAAAATTTTGGAAAGTGCAGTAAAGTTGGAGTTGTCCGTCATTGTGTGTCTAAAAAATGTTGTTATTCGTAATATAGTGGTAAATTTTCATGTATTAGTCTGTGTGTATGTGAAATTCGTGGTGGTTCCTAATGTCGGTGATGTGCGCTGTGAGTGTGGATTTTTGAACGTTATGTCTGAAAAATTTGGTGGCCGTCTGTATTATGTACTCTCTAATGTAGGGCATTTCAGCCGTCTCGTGGAGTTGTTGTGTGCTTATGTAACGATTTGAGTTAGTAAGGAGGCGGAGTAGTTTGTTTTGCGTCGTCTGGAGGCGGCCGAACTGTGTGTTCGACATCCTGTTCCAGACGACGCAGCCACCGTAAGTATGGGCCTGATAACGGTTTTGTAAAGCAAAAGTTTATTACTAGTATCCAAATTGGAATTGGTACGCAGACACGTTATCGGCTAGGCTATTTCGCCGCGGGAACTCGAAGAACCTCACTAGTATATAAGCTGAGTTTGAATTTTTAAACGTCATTTTCTCCAAATCGATTGAGCGTTGCGCGTTGCCATTCCAAGGGGTGAACACCTAAAGAAGTACAATTATTACACGAAGTCTCATCCCAAAATAAATTCCCAAGGTCGTGCCCTCCCCTTGTCAGCTGCAGCATCTGGCAAATGTCGGAGGTAATTGTTGTTGTGTGTTTCTGTTCTGGTTGAGTGGTAGAATAGCAATGTGCTAAACTCCTCTAGGACGTTAATATAAATAGGACGTCTAAAAAAATATAATAAATGAAAAAAGGTTTTATTAGTAATTTCGCCTACTAAATCTGTATTGATTTAAAATGAGATTATGTAATTTGCTTTCGTTTTTGGTTATAAATAGAAAAAGAGTGATTAACAGACTTATGCCAAACTAAGTTTGGCTTTAAGATGGCTTCAGATGACAAGAAAAGCTACAGTCAATGTTTAATTGAACCAAATTTTATCCATATAGTTTCCAAATATTGTCTTCATACACACTGTGATCAGTATCATTTATTGGATGACAATATTATACCGTGCATTCATTTCCAAACACTACATTCGTTCGGCCAATCTCGTGCAGTCCCCTAGATACAAAAAGTGACTGACTATCGTGAATTTGTCACAGCGGCAGCTATATAGTCCATACTTCCCCTCCACTCCGAATATATGAGTTCGAATGACACTGCCTCCTTATGTAGTGTGCAAATATGAAAATACGGTATGTAATATCAATGTATATATAGGTGCTGATCTGAACACCTAATATTAATTAAGTAATTTATTTGAAATGTTTACAGAAAATGTATTTCAATGTAACAAAGAATTTGATTCAATTTTCAATAAGAAATAATAACAAATAAAAATTATTTAATAATGAGTTACCTCACCGTGATTATTTATGCATCCATTTACTTGTCAAGGTACACCTTTGTATCAGATTTTCAATATCGTCTTGGAGTACCTCCTTCCAAGCTTCTTTTATACACGAAGTTGAAGATCATTGACATTGTCTTGTGGAGTGGGATAATTTGCCCAGCCTTGTACCGATCATATTCCAGACATGTTCGATCGGTGAGAGATCGGGTGAACGTGCAGGCCATGGAAGCACATGCATATTAGCTTCTTCCAAAAACTGCGTAGTAACTCTTGCCGTTTTATCTTGTTGAAAAATTGGATTAATCAACCCCGAAGATATAGCACTACAATAGGTCCTAAACGTTGGTTATGTCACTGACCGCGTTCATAAAAATGGTCGGTAGGAACGAATCCCAAAAGATCTCTTTCGTCGATATGCGGACGCTATCGATACTTGGTACTAAAGTTTCCATGCAATCATTTCCGGCTCGTGTTATGGAAAACCTTGTCTCTTACAGCCAATCTTCTCAGATGACATTCTTAACGATTTGTAGTCCTCCTAGGACTTACGGATCCGCGGCAGTACTCTCTTCAGACCACGTTAACCAACATCTTAACCTAGTTGTCAGGTTACGGTCTACGTGATTGGCAATTTCCCCAAGTAAAAATCCGGCCTTCTTCATATCAATAATCCAACCACGTTCAAAGTCATTTCACATAACTGACGATAATTTTGAACTTGCTGATAATGTTTGCGCTAGAAATGTAAACGCAGAATTGACAAGAATTTTCAATTTTACTAGTAAGTTTTCGAAATGTACACTTTTTTACACAAAAACCGCAGCAAAAACGAAGATAATGTTAGAGTTTTTTATTGAAATTTTAATTATTTCTTTGGTACATTGAATTGAAGTACATGTAAAAATTTCAAATAAATTACAGTTTTTATTCAAATCAGTATATCTACATCGCAAAGGTCCAAAGTTAAAAGTGGTCTTTGAGGTAGTGCGCCTTCGGCGATTGTACTCCAATAACAAAATTAGAATATTGCCATTTTGTCGCCACATATGGAGTAAGTAGCGGAATGTATAACACTCCTCTCTGTTTTATGGTACCTATTATAATAACACAAATATATTGACCGGATTGGCCCTCCCTACATCTACCCATATGTCAAACATTATTTAATCCACGTTGACTGAAACTTACGATGTCAATTGACGCCAGCTTTTATGAGATAATTAATTATATAATTTTCTACAATTAAAATTTTTTGCAGGTATTTTGTGAGATTTGCTGGAATGACCATATTTCTGAGTTGGATTCGAATTTGTCCCTTTTAGTAAGACAAATAGATGAATCCGAAAGTCGTCTTAAACATAAAGCAGATAACTTTATTAATCGCTGTGACCAATTAAATGACACCATTAAGGAAACAGTGCAGCAAAAGATTCAAAATATTTATAAAATGGAAAAATCTGCCCTTAAGGAAATATCGCTTATTAAAGAACAAGGCAATATCACATGTGAAAATATTAACAGCAAGATTTCCGAACTGAAAGATAAAATAAAGTACAATATAACTGAGGGTCGAAATAGTCACAAGGTAAATTTTATTTTGGACTGATAAATGTAACGATCAAAGAGGAAAAATATCTCATCACACTGTGTGTATGTTAATGATGGGGTTCGGCTATGCAGAGATTTTGAGGTTTTAAAACAGTATCAATATGAAATACAGTTACCTAGTACACCTGCGCGCGTTGGTTCGAACTAAACTAGTTCGTACTAATACGAGTCAAATGAAGCACACTTTGCTTGTCTGTATATATGACATACCACTGTCGACTAATGGTAACTAGCAAAACTAGAAAAATTAATACTATCTCTAACCGAAAACGTTAGAAATAATATAACAATTTTTTAGTTGACAACATCCTATTTAATTCGAATTACATACGGACTAAGAGTTTACATGAGTTTAGGAACCGAACTAACAGCGAAAGCTCACATTTCTAGCTCAAGCTTACTTAGTCCGGACTAACATGACCAAACTAACACCATATACATGACCGAACTTATTAGTTCGAACTCACTAAGTTCGATCTAGCGCGTACTAGGTAAAGAGACTTGTAGATATATAGATAGAACATTTACACTGTCATATTCTTAGATCTACTTTTCTAGGAAACAGACTAGCATTAAATACTTTTAGTGCATTCATGATCAAGCAATAGGATTTTCTACAATATTTGAAAAATTATTAAATATTAAAAGCTGTAAAGTATAAAATAAAGACACAGAAACTCCATAATCGACGTCTCTCGTTATTTTTGCACGAAATTTAATGACATATTTTTAACAATTATTGGGATATTTTCAAAAAAACTGTTTAACCAATCACATTTTTTAATTATTGTAGGGCTTAAATTTATTAGATTTTTAAAAGTTACATTAAAATTGCATAATGTATGCACTAAATTTTAAAACATTCTCTTTTGAATACATGTATTTTTATATTTTTAGATTACTACTTATATGAATTTACATCGGGAAACAGCAAAAGTGTTGAATGAAGTCTACCACTACGGAGAAGCCAGAATAATATTTGATCCGGACACGTTTAAACTTGACCAAGATACGGAGGGAATATATAACGAAATTGAGGAAAATAGTTCCACAAATTCTTCATCGGCAGAAAATCCATTTGAGAGCATCATCGCCATGGTTAAACATTATAAATCCCGGTCTTTTGTACCGAAATTGTTGTGGACTAAATGTCCAAGACCAGGAGGTGTTGGCATTCCTCCTTGGGATAGCTCTAAAATATTTATTGCAACAACAGATAATCATAATATTTTAATTCTAGACAGATCAAAATTTAAACTTATAGGGAATATAAGTAATCCTGAAATGATTTGTCCAACTGCTTTAGCATTTTCTAAATCAAGAAAGGAAATATTTGTATCAGATAAATGGAAACATTGCGTTCACGTTTTTTCCTGTGACGGAGAATACTTAAGGAATGCTTGTTCACAAAAACTAAGAAGTCCAGATGGTATAGCAATGGGGCCAAATGAGGAACTCATCATATGCGATACCGGCAATGATCGTATTTTAATCGTCGATTCAGAAACAGGGAAATTTATATCTAATATTGGCAATGGAGTATCAAAATTACATATACCTACCAGTGTAGCAGTTTATGGAACAAATATCATTGTAGCAGACACAGGAAACCATAGGATAAAAATATTCAATATGAAAGGTGATTTTGTACAAGAATTCGGTTCTCTTGGTAGAAATCAAGGACAATTTAGGTCTGCAGAAGTGGTTGCAGTGGATTGTCTTGGATTTATTTTAGTTGGTGATGCAGGAAATGCAAGGATACAAGTCTTTCAACCTGATGGTACCTTAGTGAAAATTTTTGGGAGCAAAAGCAGTTTTAGGTGGATTTCTGGAATTTATATTACACCAGAATTAGATATTATTATCACCGATTGTAAAACACGCAGTTTGGGGATATTTTAAGATACAGAGAATTTGCAGATTTATTAAATGTAGTTATGTAGTCTCCGATTTGCGTATCCTTTAACCATAGTTTTGTTTTACTTTATAAAATGTATGGCTAAAGAAATATTATTTCCTAAAACAAAACAAAAACTATGCTTATAATTGCCTCCAAATGAAAGACTCATGATAGCTAATATCATGGTTAAGTAAATATGTATAAAATATTGTTTAATGGTATTAATATTAATGAGGAAATATTTTTTATGGGTGTAAAGCAACTTTTGCAAATATATGTAATGTGACATTATCTGTTTGTTGTCAAGAACGTATAGGTATAGTGGTCTCATCACCCAAATGAAACAGTGATGAGACAGACTATACTTACTTATTGATAGACTCGTAGAGGTAGATAATGAGTAGTGCCCCACACTGGGCGCCAATGTTTAAAGGAATAAAATATATTGGATGCAGCGGCGCCTGGTGAGTTATAGGTTATGCCATATTTAACAATTATTGGAGTATGGGGTCCATGCCATATTTTAAGATATAACTACCAAGACTAAATGAAGAAGTTTTGTAAAAAAATGACGATAGAAGTTTGCGAAAAAAAATTGCAAAAAATGCCCTACCGACCCAGGTTATTTTGTAGATAATTTGTAAAATAGCAAAACTTTTTTTTCACGATCAGAAAGCTAATTTATTTACAGATTTCAGATTTCGTTAAACAAAACTTTTTTGGCAATTCGCATAATTAATAATCCATCTACAACAAAATTTCAAAATACCATAACAACAAAAACGAAATCCGAAATCTGTCGATAAATATTCCTTCTGGTGGCGAAAAAAACATGTTTTGCTAAAATTTTACAAATTATCTACAAAATAGACTGGGTCGGCAGACCATTTTTGCAACTTTATTTCTCAAACTTTAAGGACGAAACTGTTGATTCGCTGATTGACGGATAGTTTAATCGCAATGATAGTACTTCATTTATTAAAAAATAGCTATGTGAATATACATTGTACAGTGTGAATAAATAATATGCATTCTACATTAAGTTTCTATAAGCTACGAGAAGGAACGCTTACTAGAATAAATTTAATGAACGAATCGATTGATCAGAATAGGGAGAACTTCCATTTAACGTTCGCAACTTAAAACCAAAGACTGATGAAATGAAGTGGACTGCAAGTCGTACATGGCATGAAAGAACGATGTTAGGTGGTAAAACTTCTGCTCGGATAAGACGTATATATATTTTTTTATTTCAAAGATTTCCTCAAAAGTGTTGCCTATAAATATTTATTTGTGGCATATTATAATATATTTTCATACTTTCTTTGGGACACGAGAGCCCGTCGGGCTCAAGTGTCTATTGCTAAATGGCAACAAGTTTGAGAAAAGAATTATTTTCTAATTTATTCTTACTCTCGAATGGTATTCGAAAGATTATTTTTTTAATGTTTAAATACAAAATATAAACCTTGTGTGAACGTTATTTGTGGCATTCTCTAAGGTTTTTTTTCTCTTTTTTGGACATTATCTCATGAATAATTCTTCGTAATCTAAAAAATATAGTTAGTTACCCAGTATGTTACTTGAAAAATAATCCTCTGCGCTTGTGACGTTACGTCAAAAGATTAGTCAGAGGGTGCTTTTTGACAACTAATATGAGACACAAAAATAATAACATAATTCCCTAACGTTTCGGAAAACGAATCTGTTTCCTTTTTTCAAAGTTATTTATCTTTTTTAGAATATGTCAAGCATGAAACTTGACACATATTATTTGTTTTGGGGGCCAAACCACCTGAAACAATATTTTTTTATTTTTTTTTTATAAAATTATTTTCCTTTAACAAAGTTAAAAAATATTTTCCTGACCTCCGGGCGCCAGCTGACTCAAATGGTTTACTTTTTATTAGTGTAACCAGCGTTTCATAAAAAAGCTGGAAGCTGCAAACTTGGTACTAGAAGCGCTATGTATCCCATAGGTTACCAGCCGCGCGAATCTCAATTTTGCTCGTTAAATTTGACCCCGCCACCCCGAGCAATTTTTTATTGATGCAATAACTGTTTTTTACTTTTGATCAGCTGATGTATCACATGATTTCTATGGTGTATCATGCGGGCTCGGCTCGTTGCTCGTTTGCAGTGTCAGCAGACATCTTTCTATCCAACAAGAATTTTCTTTTGCTTGTTTGTGACATGATTTATTCAGTTACCTATATTATACCAACGTACAACGTATTGTTTTAGCTCTAAGATATATTATTTGTGTTGTACTAACTACTCCACCGGCTCAGTGGAGTAGTTGGCTAGACCATGCGACGACAGGTGTGACTAGATAATCTCTCCATTGCCCTACAGGTTCGAATCCCGCCACCGACATTGGTAATGTCGGTGAGAATGGTTATGTGTCCGCGTTTTTTTCATAAGTGTAACACTCGGCCGTGAAGCTTTGGCTTTGGATTCGGGGGTTGTCTAATTTCTGTGGTGTTTATGTTTATGTATATGTCTTTTGTGCCCGTAGTTACAATGTACAAATATAACTATTTTTTATTTTTGAAATATTGGTTCTTTCGATATTTACTTTTATGTTAGATTTTATCATTTATAGTCTAGTGCTTTTAGTATCCATTAAAGACTAAAGTCCAAGAAAGCTGATATTTTTTTACACTTTAATTTCGTCGTTCTAAACGTCTCAAAAGTCCCTGAGTGGTGATCCGTTGTACGCACATTTTTTATGGTGCGTAAGAGGGTTAAACAAGTCTTCTTTCGCGAATATCTCCGTTCCTTTTAATTTTACGAATATGAATGTTATTATACGATCGAAAGACTGAAAATTATCCACTCGTTTTGTCGTACGAGTTACAGTTTTCGAGAAAACTTGATGTAAAAGTTATGGCTCAAGTAAATACTTCGATATATCTGTCTGCATCATATGAAAGATTCTCGAATAAACCATTCATTAATACACAATAAACTGGTGGAGAAAAAGCATTTTCACTGCTTATTCCAAAACCAAAGTTTTGAGAACTTGTGTAGTGTCTTCGTTATGATTTGTAACCAAAGTGATCACTGATCAATTTATTTTTGAATACGAGCATAAAGATTTTTTAATAATTATCGACAATATATTTTTAATTTAAAATGCTATGAATTCTATTATATGATCCCAGTCTGTCCCAATCCCAAATTGGGGTTGCATATATTGGGATATATTGTTATCTCAGTTATTATTGGAGATAGAAAGACGGTTTAATGGAGAAAGTTTTGAGAACTTTTTATTGACCTTGTCGATGGAGTCTTTAAATTTGCTTTGAAATTTTAGTGTGGCTAAATGGACCAAAGAAAAAAAATTGCCTAGATATGCGAAGGTTGTCCTGATATGTTTCGTACTTTATTACTACGATGAACTTTTGATTCAAGATGCCATTTGATGTCGTTAGTATGGCGAAACAATTAATTTTTGTTACACACGATACAGTACACTGAAGATCCATCAACCTGAGAGTCATTAAACTGAGAGTCAATTTTCTGCAGTTCAACTGTCGACAACATTTACATTAGTTGTTACTATTTATTTTTATCATCGCGCCGTCTATACACTGCGACTTTTGCAAGTCAACTGAATAGTGAATTAAACACGGTCTAGATCTCACTGTGCGTGCTTACTGTGCTTTTCTATGGGAGCACAGACAAGCCGGTCCGGGACTCATGGAAATTTTCCGATGTTTAAATGAATAAGAAAACTTATTTTTCTTATACCATGAATTCTATGAATGGTATATCTACAGTCCTTATTCCTTTCCATCACAAGCCAAATTATTGTGCACTTCTTCCATATCTTGTTCCAGACCGTACTTAAAAATAAACAATACTCAAATAACAACGCCCGAACTGTTACAAGTATCTTTTTATTGTTGCTCGTCTTTAAGTACATTACAAATTTTAACATTTTTTCTGTAATTACATAATGTAAATGTTATATGTACTAAACAGGTTCTCGAATTCTAGTCTAAATAATCTTGAAATAATTCTAATGCTACAGGATAATACGTACCTAGGTATAATTACTTGGCTAATGGATACATTATTATTTATTCTGCTGTTCTATATAAATTTATTTGAAACTATTTAGACCGAAAATCTTAAGTAAAGCAGAAATCAAATAACGAAATACTTATTTACCTACCTGTATAACTAATAGAGAAAAGGTAAGAATTCATATGCTACATATCAGGTAATGTCAATGTAGATTAGATTGTTCAGTTACATTTGAAATGATGTTACCAAAATGTAAATTTTCTGGGACTCGTTTCAATTATAGGTACGACTGTAAAGTTATCACTGAGGAATCTGTCTGGTCCGTTATTATGAGAACGACAGCGACCGGTCTATGCATGTTGGGTACTTGGTCACTAGGACTGCACCGGTTCTTCCAATGCAAAACAAATGTCCGCTGGACACACCTTAATGAAAAAAAACCCTGCTTCTTTGCAGAATAATGTTATGAAATTGTTGACTACTTAATTTTATGTAAATTTTTTTGTCGCATCTTACATTACAGCAAAGCTTCACTTTGTATGTAGGAATCATTAACTAGGTAACATATTTGAAAAAATATGACGAACCACTAAATTTAATCACAATAATTACAAGGGAAAATAGATCGTTGAAAATTTTTCGGCTGTAATAGTATATTATTTAGTACCTATCAAGAAGTGAATCGCCACTGGGTAGTAAATACGAACAGTATATACAGGGCGTTCCAGAAATAAGTGCAAATAATTGGCAGGCAGATTCCTTGACATATAAAAAGTTTCTTAGATATATGAACTTTTTTAAAATTACTCTTCTCCGGGAAATGATATTCTCTAAAGAGTGCAACAAACTTTCGTTTTAAATTATTTTTTACGTGATTGATCCAATTAAAATTTAGTGAAGAGTTTCTACTCATAGAAGACCTTTCTGTAAATATACACCCCGTCGTCTCTTACGAGGATGAAATAAACCACTACTAGTGACTTTTCATTTTTCATACAGAACTTTTTAACGGTTAAACATTTTAAAAGAAAAAACTTCACTATAGTATTTTCGTAAATTCTGTAGAGTAAAGAAATGCGGATTCAATAAAATAATAAAGA
Organism: Rhamnusium bicolor; assembly: GCA_029963845.1. NCBI lineage: Eukaryota > Metazoa > Arthropoda > Insecta > Coleoptera > Cerambycidae > Rhamnusium > Rhamnusium bicolor. The sequence goes on along the minus strand of JANEYF010005618.1, from coordinate 91,345 downwards.
TGAAATAATTTGATTAGGAATACCTATCAACTCATACTGATGATTATTAATATTTTCTCTTATAAATCGATACATTTCATTTTAGATATGAAAGACAATCATTAGGGAAAGTTATGTTGTAATTAAATACATTTATTTATATGAGCTGGATTTTATAAACATTAAACAATATACTATTTATTATTTACAAATATAGGTATCGATTAAAGTTCTATTTAGAAAAAGTCACAAATGTATTATTTGTGATTTTCCTTATAAAAAATTGTATTTAAAACACCCAAATAAAAACAATGAATATCTTTCTTACTCGCTGGTCTGTCTGACTCCATAAGTTTTCTTCCCGCTGCGCTGCTCAAAAGTATTTCTTGCGTGTTATGCTCATTACACCATATTTATAGGAATAATAAGTGGTTAGTCTAAAATCAATTGCATTTCGATTTCGTGTGTGTAGATACCTACATATGTACTATCTGGATATTCGCGATGCATATAGTAGATGATTATTGCTTTATCGAAAGTGAAATACGGGAGTTTGTAAATCTTTTATTATACATCTTATTGTTAATATTGTGATACAGTGATATAGTAATATTGCTAATATTGTGATATGGAGGAACGACGAAAAAAATCCAAGTCCATCAGTTACTGCCGAATGTTTCAAAAAAGAGTTCGAGAAAACCTGACATATAATGAGAAAAATACCGATCTTAGCCCCTCCGCACACGGGTCGATCGGCGACGTGGTCGACGCGATTGGAATCGTACGGGCTTTCACCTCCTCCCTCCACTCCTATGCCAAAGCATTTGGACCCGCCGGGCGCTTACGGGTCGCCGCGTGTAGGTGTCTTTGGGCGTCCACTGGCATCAGTCCGACCCACGTCGCCGAGTCGCCCAGGGGGCTTAACATTCGTCTCATCAATACGTTATCAACTATCTTAATTATATGGTCTACTGCAGCGATTTCCGGCAAGGTTTTTTATTTTTATGCAAGGCGGCCTGATCACTCAAACGAAAGAGACGGGTGTATAAAAATTGCTTGAGATGCGTGTACAGATTTTATATTTTGCATGTGCCCCCTGTATTTAAATAAATGCTCTATCATTTTGATAAATAGCCGACAAATTTTTTGTTCTACTCTATAGAATTTACGAAAACACAATATACTCATTTATTTAAAAACTTTTTGTCTACTGCAAAATTCTCGTAAACTCAAACGTGTTCGTTAAAAAAATATACAATACTATGCGAACAACAGAGTGACAAACAAGACTAGAAACAGTTCTAAAAGGTTTAGTGAAACAGTCTTAAATAAACATCAAAAAATTAATTAAAAATTGTTTATTAAACTATTTGTATTAATACTTATTTCTTATATTATTTGTCATTGTGTTAAATGCAGGTAACATTATTCGTAACCTGAATAAAAACTGGAGACACATTTATGAACAAAATGGGAAACAATTTTGTGCTTTGTGTGCATTGCACTGTATTTTATTAGAACACACTTGAGTTTATAAGACTTTGGCAAGACAAAAAGGTAAATAAATCAGTCTCTCTAGTGATATTTTTTCGTTCAATAATTTTTAGTCGTTAAAAAGTTTGTTTGAAAAATAATAAGGTGGGGTTTATTTGATATCAAAATACGGGGTGCATGAATATAATTTTACAAAAAAATCTTCTGCGAGTATAAACTGTTCAACAAATTTGATTTCTCTAAGTTCAATCAATCTCGAGAAGAGAATTTAAAACGATATTTTGATGCCCCCTTTAGAAAGATGTAACTTTCCAGATATTTCTAAAAAAAAATTATATGACTCCCACTCAATTGTTGTCAATAAATTTAGTTGCTACGTATTCGCACCTATTTCTGGAACACCCTGTATACATACGTAGATAATTGCAAATGAATTAACTGATAAGGTTATTAATAATAGAATCTTGTGTACTTTTCAATTCTGAAAGAAAAGTTAGTTTGTGTCTAAATTTAAAAAAAATCGCATTAATTCTCTCATAAATTTCTTCGGTGATCTTAATTAATACATTGGAACTTACAATTTTAAATATGAATAAGTTGTTCATAACAATTATTTCAAATTGCAATTATAATACATATTTGTAAGCACAAATTTGTTATTTTTTCATATCATTATATTGTTCAATGCCAAAAAATATTTTTCAATAAATCCAAATATATATATTATCTCGATATTATATGTATATCCTCGTACATAGTATTTTGCTACGATTTTTTGAATGAGATGGTGGTATCAATTGAAATTTTATAGCGTTTTCTTTTGTTTATTTTATGAGTGGTGAGTGGTGACCTAAAATGTGACATGCATATTATAATTGTCTAGTATCATTGCACAGTGGTCACGTGGGTAAAGAATTTAATTATTTATGAGGTCTTGAGTACTTAGCATAAAGAGGACATTTTTATTTTAAAGTGGATATATAGGGCTCTGCTTTTTACATCCTTGTATAATAGAAGAAGCAATGTGAACAAAATAAGTTTTTTTTTATTAAATCCAAAAAGATGATTTTTTTAAAATTGTCTATGGTTTGTCAATCTCTGTGATCATAATAACTTGAGAATCATTATAGAAACTAAATAATAATTTAAAATACATATTACTGGAGAATCAATCTAATCTACTACTCTAGCTAATACAAATTAGGATTGTATTACATGTTAACATTGATAACATCATAGAATTTTAATGAAATGAAACATTACAAATTTTTAACATTAATTTATTTATTATCTACATCTTTGAAAAAAACGCAGTTAAAGTAGATTTAGTTGAAAATTTCACACCTGTTTATTTTAACCAATAAAATGTGTGTTTTCTTTAGTGTCATCATGGCAACCCAGATATTTTTTTGAAATTCTTTTTGTACTACCCTGGAAGAGAATTATAGTGGAAATTTTTTGACAATTATAATAATTTTTTGATCTTAAACGTGACGATTAATAATTACAATTAACCAGTGTTTATTTGCTCCATGAATTTAACATATTTGAACAGAAGCACAGAATCAGTACACTTTATATTTGTGACAGAAGTGAACAAATACCTAATAAAATTATTTGTTTCTTTTACATTAAAAATTATAATTTGCTAAAATTTCCGTACAAATTTCAAGTATTTCTGATATTCTTCTGCTACCTCCTCTTAATGGTGAATAGGCTTAACCCGGAGAAATGACATTTATTAAATATCTATGTTTAATAAAATATATATAATATTTGGACACTAAATTCTCTATTCTACCAACTGTAGTTGCACAGATATACCATTTTAAGATTTAGCATAGTTCATTCATTCATATTATGTCGAGTTTAAATTACTACAATTTGAAGAAAATTATATTTTAGTAATTTTTGTTGTATCCAAATCAAATCAATTTATTAACAATTAAATAAACAACAATGTATATGGCCCTCGCCAGACACTCGATCCGTTGCCGACCTGGCATCCCCGTATGGCGGCGATGGGACAGTTGTTAGGACTGGCGGAGCGGGGCCGATTCAGGTCTAAAATTAAAACAACAACAAAATACCACTTCTAAACATAAAAATTTAAATTGAAAAATATTTTGAATGGAAAAAGGAAAGCTATACGTCGTTGCTTAAAAACTTTAAAACATAAAAATGGTGTAAATTAGTGTATATAAATTTGGAATTTTGAGGATGCTTCATCGAGCTAAACTGTCACAGTAATAAAACTCGCCTTAAAAGAATACCGAATTGGGGAACGGAATGTTCAGCTCCGCTTATTTGTGCTTAGGGGAAAATATTCTTTTACCGCAATTTACTAATTGTTATTTTATAATTTGGAATACAATTTTGAGGAAAATTTAAACAACAAAAATGAACAAAAAAGAAAAGAAGTCAAAGTAAATATATAAACTCTGGTATTATTTAATTAAATGCAATTTGGTATGAAATTTTCTTACCAAATACCACTCCAGGTTAAATTAAAAACAGAAAATTCTTCTCGGTCATGAATATTTTAAGAAAATTAATTTTTTGAAATTCATCTCAAAAAAATTTTCGGAAATAATTTAACCTCTAATGGTATTACATGTGATAATTTTGGTATTCACGTTAAGCAGGGGTTCATGTTAAGGCAGCTGCGGGGTTTACCACTATATTCGAATTAAACCACGGTAAATTTTGGAGACTATTATTTTGAAAAATTAATATTAATTGCTATCGATACCTTCTCTATATTATCTTCTATCTATACATCCATAAAAATAGTTCATAGTGAGTACTAACATATTCAATAAGATTAATGAAATAACAATATTATAGTTACAAGTGAGCAAATACGCCACATTACTCCCCCTCTTAAAAAAAACAACCATTTAGGCAATCTACTGCAAACCTAACTTGCTTCTTAGGAACTCTTTCATTATTACTATTTAAAGCTATAGATTTATTTAACAAATAAGCAGGTTTAACTCCATTAATGCAAATATTGATTTCTTTATTTTGTTTGTTTATACAAATTACCTTATGAGTAGAGCTGTCCGAGGTCACCTGGCCGACAGAGCCGTCATATGACTCATATGTTTACATCATATCATAATACTTGAATAAGTACAGTAAATGGAAATAAATTTTAACAATAATGTTACATTTTATTTTTGTATAAAACTCACCCTTTTAAGTAGATTTATGAAGTAGTTTGGTTGTCGTCATCACAAAGTGGGGAAGATCTATAGTATAAAAGCTCAGGTATGTTTCTACAGCTGTCTCCGTCAGCGATGTTCGCTTTGGTGAAAAAATATGTTTTGCATTTTGAAAATGACCATTCGACATCTACGGATGTAATACAGGCATAAGTAAAACAATCTGTGAACTCACTTAACGAAGTTGTAGATGCACCATCACAAATTTGTCTTAATTTGCTAAAATCAGGATCTTTCTGTAATACACTCTCGAATTATTCATTAACGCGATTTTTTTTGCGTCATTTATTTAGCCTGTAGCTGTGTATTTACGTCGTCCACTATTTGCAGCGATTCCACTAACGACAACGAACTTTTTGCAATTTTTCTATTGCGTCGTGTAGTCCTCTATAATTGTTATTAATAGTTTTTAAATCTGTTTCAAGGGAAACATCTTGAAAGCTTGTCTGGCTTTCCCTAATAGCTGCAGCCTCGTTAGGGTTGAACTGGGAAAAAAAACTTTTTTTTGGTGAAAATAATTAGAAAAAAAAAAAGGCCGCTTTCAACCACGTTCTCCAACGTGTAAGAATCGGCTCTGGTGGTTCAGGGATACCAGGACACTGTCTGTGAAATGCTCGAGCCGTTTAGAAGATTTGAGAAAAACTTTTTTTGTATTTGCTATTAATGCATCTACCTCTGGAAAACATTTTCGAATCGTTTCTGCCATAAGATGTAACGCATGCACTTTACACGTAACATGTAAAAACCTACAATTGTCTCTTTGAAAAGAACGGCCTACCATGCGCATTGTCGCACCATCAGTCACAAACATCAATACTTGACTTGTGGAAAGTTCAAATTTTTCAGAATGTCTCCAAAAACCCCACGCGTAATTATTTCGCTAGTACATCGCAGTTAGTCTTTTACTAGTTAGTAAAAGTGGAAATGTTAGTTTAAGAGGGCCCAGTACACGTACTATAATATTTAAAATAGAATTTTTTTTACAATCTGTCGTCTCGTCAATACATAACCAGAGCCGTGTATTTTTTAATCCACATTTAATCCTATTTACAATGTCTTCACGAACAGCTGGAATATATCTACGTAACGATGTACGACTTGGTAAGTTCACCTGGGGATTGTATTTATTCCAAAACTTCCGAAATGGTTGTTTATCCAGTATGTGTAGCGGAATATTACAGGCTATTAACATTAACAATAAATCAAACATAAACTGAGTTATCAAAGGCATGCCATTTTTTTTATTTTGATGTTGCACGGTGTTGATATGACGACGACAATCTGTTTTGTGCCAGCACATTAAGTCTTGTATACAAACTTTACAAATTATTTTGCATCCGTCATAGAATAAATCCGGAAATTCACAGATAAATTTATTCACTGTGTCCGCGTACGGTTGTTTTTTACCCTTTAGCGCGTTTGACATTATGTATAATTTATAGGTACAACCTCACGCATCAACCTTTCAAATAAGACTGCAGCTCCCTAAAGGGGGCGTGTGGGGCCATCCCAAAACCGTGGCTGTACTCCAGCCATCTCGGACAGCTCTACTTATGAGTATGTAAAATAACTTTATAAGGACCTTCATATAGTGGCGTTAAGGAAAGTTTTATGAAAAATATAATGACATGTTTGAATGTCAAAATTGACAAATGGTTTTTCTAGAGATTATTGGAAATCTTCATATAATTTAGAAATAAAAATAGGATTATCTGTATCGTTGTGAGAACTAATAAAAAACTCTCCTGGAAGACGTAATGGTTGTCCGAAAACAAGTTTTGCAGACGAACATTGTAAATCCTGTTTTATTGTTGTCCTGGAACCTAGCAAAATAATTGGAAGTTCATCTTTCCAATTACGTGAATTCGCTCTGATTATTAAAGTAATTTTCAAAGTTCTGTGCAATCTCTCAACTATCCCGTTACTTTGTGGATGATATGTAGTTGTATGAATTCTATGAAAACCAAGGAATTCTGAAAATAATGAGATTCAAATTGGACACCTTGATTAGTAGTAATATGAAAACCAAAACGAAAAATACATTGTTGAAATAAAGTTTTGGGCAACAGTTGTTAGTTAACGGATAAGCCTCTGGCCAACATGTAAAACGTTCAACTACAGTGAGTATACAGTCCGTTCACAATGAAATTCTATATAATCTGAACATCGTGCTTTTGCCAAAAACGCTAGGACACGTCGATATGCAATTTTGATTTGGCATATTTTGAGTCATACGGCAAGTCAGTGTTACTTCCGGTTTTTCCGGAAGTGACATCAACTTTGTTATTTTAAATGTTACACCCTATATTTTTGTACGGATTTATATAGACGATAAAAAGACGTTTCCAAAGATGTAGTAAACATGTTTTTATTATGAATACATTTTGTATTATTTACAAAAACGTGAGATATTTACTTCACTAACATAATAAGCGTTCAATAGATTTTTAAGTTGTCAAAAAGTAATTGAAGTTTCCAATATCAGGTGTCTGTAAGTTCAAGTGACATTTATTTACCGAATAAATGAATTTAACGAAAAAAGATCGAATTGAGGTGCTTATGATGATTAGTTTTGGTGATAGAGTTCGTATTCAACAGCCGATATGTAACTTATTTAAAGAAAATCATCCTGACCGTCCACCGATTAACCAATCTAGTGTGAGCAAAATTGAAAAAATTTAGAGCTTGGTCACGGAGATTTACCTAAAGACCCACCAAAAAAGCTACCTGAAGAGGTAAATGTCCAGTTACACGTTCAAGAAAATCCCCATGTGACGGTTAGGGAACTTTCAAGAAACAGTGATTTGGCAACGGGATCAGTATCAAAAATTCGTCGAGCAGCTAAGTACCATCCTTATAAAGTACACCTGGTGCATGTATTATCGGAAGACGACTGTGATCGAAGAATGCAATTCTGCAAGCAAATACATGGAATGCACAATGAAAAGTTTAATTTAACAGGAGACATTCTTTTTTCTGATGAGGCCACTTTCTGTTTAAGTGGTCATATAAATAGACAAAATTTCAGATAATGGGCGACAGAAAATTCTCATTGGATGCAAGAGGTTCACACACAATATCCTCAGATAATTAATGGATGGGCAGGAATTGTCGGCAATCGAATTATTGGGCCTTATTTCTTTGAAGGAACACTAAACGAAGATCGCCATTTAGAGTTTCTTCAATTCGAACTTATTCCTGCTTTAGCTATTGTGTTTCCCAACCCACAGGACCCTGACGTACTAAATGATATAATTTGTTTTCAACAAAAAATTCATTGAAGTAAACACATTGAACATGTATTAATTTAGAAACATTTTTTAGACATAATGCAGTAAATTTGTAAATAATACAAAAAATATTCATAATAAAAACAAACGTGTACATCTTTGGAAACGTCTTTTTGTCTATACAAATCCGTACAAAAATACAGGGTGTTACATTTAAAATAACAAAGTAGATGTCACTTCCGGAAAACCAGAAGTGACACTGACTTACCGTATGACTCAAAATGTGTCAATTCAAAATTGCAAATCGATGTGTCCGAGCGTTTTTGGCAAAACCACGTTGGTCAGATTATATTGAATTTATTCCTTTCATTGTGAACGTACTGTATAATGGACCTACAATATCTATATGAATATGTTCAAATCTTCCTCTAGGTAATTCGAATTTACCTACAATAGGTGTTTTTGGTTTTTGGATGTCTATTTACTTTAGATGTTTGACAATTAATATAAGTTCTGGTCCATAAGGTGCAATCTGTGTTCATCTTAGGCCAGAAATACTTGTTAGTGATTAATTTCTTCATTGCCCGTATACCGGGGTGAGTTAAATTATGAAAAATTTCAAAAATTGTTAGTCTAATTGATTTAGGTATATAAGGTCGAATATTAGAAGTAGAAACATTACAGCAAATTTCATCATTTGAATTTGGAAATTTAAATTTCTGTAACTCAAATTTAATTTTTTTATCTACAGAAGTTTGATAGTGTTTTGACATTGAATTTTGACAATGTCATCTATACGTGACAGGGTATCAGTGACTATGTTTTACTTACCTTCAATATATCGTATGTCACTCGTGAACTGTGCAATAAATTTCATGTAACGAATTTGTCTAGGGCTCTTCTCTGTCTTAGAGAACAAAGCTGTTGTCACTGGCTTATGATCAGTAAAACAAATAAATTTTCTGGTTTTTAATACATATCTAAAATATTTAACGGCAGCATATAAAGCTTAAAAGTTTTTTATCAAAAGTTGATTATTTTTATTGTGCATTATTAAGTTTTCGTGAAAAGAAAGCTAAAGGTTTACGACTTAGATGTGTTGTTCTAATACTGCACCCATAGCAATATTAGAGCAATCTACAGAAAGAAGTAATATCATATCACCATCATTATTAGGATGTGAAAGAGTGATTCAATTGGAAAGTGCTTCCCCTTGTTTTTGCAAAACTGTCTGAATATTCATCTGCCCAAACCTCAATATTTTTAATCTTATTACGTTGTAGTTCAGTGCCAAAAATATCAAATGGATTTAAAATTTCAGCAAAATTCGGAAACAAAACGATGATAAAAATTAACCATTCCAATTAAATGTTGTAGCTGTTTTAGCGTAGAAGGATGAGGGGATTTTTTTATTTTTACTCGTTCAAGAATACCTCTTGATGATGAACTATTATGACGAAGAAAATTTAAATTACCCACACCGAAAATGCATTTGGATGGTTTAACATTAATTCCAAATTTGTCATCTTTCAAATAAAATCTTCAAATATTCATGATATTCTTTATAATTTCTGCTTGCTATCATCTTAACAGATAAAAATGAAATTCAAGTCTGAAAGTATTTCACTCATAAATCTTTGAAATGTTTGTGCGGCATTTTGTAAACCGAATGGCATTCGTAAGAATTCATATAAACCTAAAGGTGTAGTGATTGCAGTTTTAAAAGTATCCTCCTCTGCTATTGGTATTTGACGGTATGCTCGAATTAAGTCTAATTTTGAAAACATTGTACGTCCGTATAACCGCGAGTTAAAATGATGAATATGACGTAAAAGATATCTATCAGGTGCAGTAACAGCATTTAATTGTTTGTAATTACCACATGGATGCCAATCGTTTGGTTCTTTTTTGCAATCATGTTGAAACAGACGATGAAGAAGGCCTACATATTTCTAGTGCCACCATTTGCCTAATTTCCTTTTGCAATTTATTAGCACCTACTCAATGTGGGTGTACAAAAGATAAATGGCCGTTTGTGATAATGTTGTGTTTGACAGGTAACGAGAAATCCGGTGAAGTTATTAAATTTGATATCCTTGAAGCAATCTTGTATACTCATTTTCAATGGAAAAGATTTTGGAGTTGTAAAAGAATAATTTATGATGAAACAATCTACTGACAGGTTTGTCTTGTTGTCAATCAAACATTTATTCTTTAAAACTACAATAATGCCAAAATGTGTTACGAAATCTGCTCCAATAATAGGACAATTAATATCAGCAATAGTGAAAATGAAAGGATATACACGTTGTAATCCTAAATTTGCTTTAAAAGTTTTTTCCGTAAGTATCTGCTTTTGAACCATTTGCTGCTGTGAGAATGAACTTTTCATTCTTTTTAAAATTTTTAAAAAAGATTCCTAGGAACAATTGATAAATCTGCACCCATATCTATCAAAAAACGTAATTTATTGGTAACATCATAAATAAACAGACGTCAATTAATGTCTTGCAAACCATTGTCCGTCATCGTAACATTGGTTTCTGTTAGTTTTTTTTTATGATTTTGTGATTTATTTTGTGAATAACCATGTTCCTCCATATTTGAAAGTCTTATCTTTGTATAATTGGTGAAAATAACATACCGTATTATTGGAAGCATCAAATTTAATCATCCGATTTGAGGATTTGTTCTTGAAAGTGACCTATTCTGACAATTATTCCATAATTTGAATTTGACGGATTGGTTGGATTAAATTATGATTGCGTTTGCAAAGAATTTATTTGCAATTCCATGGCTTGTTGCTTTTTGTGTAATTTGACTCAATTTACCTTGAATTGCATTAAATAAATCTTTTACTGAATTATCTGTTTTTAAATAGTTAATTGATTCGACCTTTACTTGATGAAAATCCCTTTTACAAATAAGCACAAATAAACGTGTTTGATTTTCACAATATAATAATCTCATGACAATTGTTTCACCACACAGTGGCTTCATCAGATGGTGAGTACAAGACTCTCACCATCTGATGAAGCCACTGTGTGTTTAAACAATTGTCATGAGATTATTAAATTGTGAAAATGAAGCATAAGTTTATTTTATGTTTATCTGTTTTTGCTTCATTTGAACTTGCTGAAAATTGTTGAACTTGAGAAACATTAGGATTTTGATAAGTTTCCTAAATTCTATCAGCAGTGTCAATTATATTTTTAATATCTAATTTACCTGATGTCGTGTTTGCTACATAAATCGTTTTTGGTAAACACCATTTCCAAAGTTTCCTGCAAATAATGTGTTATTAATGTAACAAGAAAACGTTACATGTTACGACTTTTTGCTTGTCATTTCTGTAATCAGATCCAGTGGAATATGCTATTCAGGTACATGTTACAAAAAAATATATGTTTTTTTGTCTGCCAGTGTTATTTAAAAAATATAGTGTGAGGTCATATTTTAAAGAGGAGGAGGCGGAGCAAAATAATTTTCATTGTAAACCGTATAAAATTGAAAACAAAAATTGACCTGTTTCTGAGTTTTTCATAAATATGCGTATTAACGTAAATGAATTTATTTCGTTACGTTTGCCGCGCACTATAATTTTTTGTGTACCGACGCGACAGTATAAACTTGAACCTTGATAAACTGTGGTAACTGTATGAGAATTTTTTTAATTTTAATATTTGGACATTTTTTGGCCTGCTAGTTTTGTAGTAATGTTAGTCAACGTTTGTTTTTCTTATCAACGCCATATTGGATTATCGTCAGACAAAGATAAAACAAATTAAGCCATGTACTACATTTTTTTTAAATAAATAACAATGATACAGCAGAAAAACAAAAACTGAATATCGTTACCACAAAACTAACAGGCCTAGCAAATTAGCGAATGTTGCAGTCGAAGGCCCTCATCTAGTTAGTAGTGCATACCAAGTATCCAGTTTTTATCTCTGTGAAGAAAAGTTATTACAAATGTAAAATAGTATATTTTGCAACAAGAGATGAAAATACGGTTTTTTTCGTGACATGAGAATTTGCCCACGAGTGAAGCGAGTTGGGCAATCTCAGGAACAAAAAAACGTTTCATCTCGAGTAGGAAATGCTATTTTTTTTACGATATTGGAATAAAATATTGGATTAGAATTTACAAAACTATTTATTTTTAACAGTCAGTTGGAAAATACATATTAGGTATATGTAATTAAGTAGTGACAAAATTGTCTTTCATATTGTGTAGAAAATGCTATTATTATTTTTTTTATAAATGTGGAAAATACAATTATTATAATTATTGATAGTTGTGTATTAACAGTGCTAACTTCTGTGGTACTTGTTGAAGGTAAGTTTTTTTGGTTGTCGATTTTGGTGCTATAGGCCGATTTATTGGTATGTTGTCGAAGTCATCAATATCAAAGTTAACTATAGTTTCAGGCATATTTGCAGTTTCAGACGTATTTTCAAGAGATTGGAATATTTTCTGTCCTCATTTAATTTTATTATTTATTGAGTCTTCAATGTATTGTTCTGCCACTGCGCCTGGTTTCCAACCTCTGTGTTGTTTTATTTCTGTTAGATTAGCTCCACTATCTGCAAGAACAGTGGTAGAAGACCTTCTTAATGAATTGCCCGTATACAATTGAACACCGGCAAATTAACAAATGCTGCGATTTGCTTTGGAACATTCCCAAATTTATTGATTCCAATCACTTGTTGTGTACACTTCCCATTTTGGTAATTGAGGAAGAATCGGGAGGTTGTATTGTTTATTCCTGATGGACGAAGATCTATATACTTCTTACAAATGTTGTAGTAATTGGCTGTAATTGCAAAAAGTTCGTAGCGTGTTAGTTTTTGTATTAGGTATAGTTGCAAGTAAAGCTTTTTCCAGATATTGAACATTAGTTATTTCTAAATCTCGTAACTCATGTGAACGGCAAGCCCCAGCAATGCCAAAAATTAATGCTACCTATATAAAGTGATTAAAATGTATTTTCACATTAACAACATTAAATAATGTATTAATTACCTTTGTAAACAAGAATTTATCGTCAGGTGCTTCATTAATAAATGTCTGAATTTGTTGTGTTGTTAAAACTTTAGCTTTTTTGCTTTTGAACCTCGTCGATCTTCGAAATACGAATTTGCCGCTTCAACTATATTTGGGGGTGTGTATGATTCACTGTATTTACTTTCTGAGTCCATAATAAGCATATAGAATGCGATTAAATTATAAACGAACTGTCACAATGTTAATTGTTAATTGTTTGTTTAGTCGTTGCTATGGTAGGTAAAATAGATACGCAGGCTACTAAATGAAAGTGTTTCTTCTACTCATTATTAAAAATATCACATTTTCATTTTCACTTCGAGATGAAAATATTTTCACCTCTAGAGTAAAAAAAATTTACTTTCATATAGGGTAGATAGTGGGAAAATTGTTATTTTCATTTATATGAGTAGAAAACTTCAGTTTCTTTGCCATAACTTCGGAAGAGTTTCGAATATCTGGAACTTCTTTGCAGATTCCTAAGAAGCATTAAAATACCCAAATAAATAAATAAACACCACGACGGGGGTTATACTGATGAAAACAAGCGAACACACAAACATTTTCACCGACATTGCCAGTGCCGGTGGCGGAATTCGAACCCGCAGCTACGATAGAGAGATTATCTAGTCACACTTACCATAGCGCATTCTAGCAAACTACTCCACCGAGGATGTTTCCTAATTTAACCAATTTTGTATATATTGCAATTTTCTAGATTCGAACGATCAGCATTAAAATAGTTCCCACCCTGTATATAATAAATTTAAAACGATTAAATGTAAATAATTTATGAAAATTAAAATGATCTTAACGAATCCAACAAGTCCAATAACTTCAGAACAAGAAGTGATAACCTCAAATCTCAAATATTTAAAAATATATTAACATACATTACTTACATCGCGTTGTGCTGAAAAAAGAACCCTCCAGGTGTCCGACTTTATGATATCAATTCAATTGGCAAGTTTCAGTCTGATATGAACTTACGACTCGGTCAGTGGAGTAGAGAGTGAGTTGCATGTTCAAACCATTGGATGCGCTCTTCACACATCGCACGCGAATTGCTACAAAAACCTTGAAGCAACTGAACAATACACTTGTTGCGGGTAGCCGGCAAAAACACGTTTCAAATTTCAACATTTAAAAACATTTTGCAGAAAAGTTAGACAGTTACTGTGATGAAATAAAACTTAAGTGAACAGTTAAATTTGATTGTGTAAGAAACATGACAAGTGAAAACAAGTGTTAATTATACTGAAATGAAAAGGCAAAGTTATGAAAACACTTTCAGGACCTGGTGTTCAATCTATTGAGCTTTGCTTGTGAAAACGCATTTACTTAGTTTTACTTGCCGGAGTGGCTGTCAGCAAATAAGGTATGAAATAATGTGATTTTTTAAAAAAAGTTAATACATTTGTAAAGTTTTATCTCTTCTTACTGCATTTAAAAGTATTAAATAGGATATCTTAATAATATGAGTAATTTTAAAAAAGTTATAAAAGAATATTAATGAAAAAATATACGCAATAATAAACTAAAAAGTTAACAACTGGCATTATTATTCAAAATTAACTGTTTTTATAAAATATAACTAAGATGCTGTACACTTGAAACAAACCACTATAAAATCATTCAGCATTAAATTTATACAGATGTATGAAATTTAGTTTATTAGTAAAAAACTAGGAAGTTGCAGAATTTAATATTAACTAAGTCATTATTCTGAAATGCGTACTTTTTAGTTAATGATTAAACAAATAGAAATAATGGAAACTGTTAATGATTTTAATACCACGGGACGTAATGTTAGATATCTTATTGGAATATAAAAATATTATAGAATCAAAATTTCAATTATAAAAAATACAGAATCAAAATTTTTAATAATAATGTAAGAGCTATACAAATTACAATATTACATATACGTAATACGACAAGAAAAAAATTAATAAGTTGTATACTGGTTAAACTAAACAAAGAATATTACATTAAAAAATACATTTGGTACAGGCAGAATTTAGGTAAAATAGGTAGAATTTTTATAGATGCTCTATATTGGACCTGAATAGATCAAATTGTTTTCTAAACAATTCTAGATACCTATTATTGCACATTTAGTAAAGAAAAGAACACTTAAATGTTCATTCATGAAAGAGGAAATAGGAAAACTGTGGACATATATGAAAATTCAGACCGATTGTAACTTTTTACAGTTGAGAGATATTATTTTTAGATTATATTAAGGATAAACAAAATCATGTGGGATATACGTACATACTAAGGTTGTGATTTCACAGAGTGAGAGAAAACAAGTGCTTATTTTTAGTTTTGTATAAATTTTAAAAACCAAACGTAGCAAAATATTTAAAACAATTTTAGAACTTTGCTGGTCTGGAAATTATAACAATATAAATTTTTAGTTGTTAATTTTTGTTGTTATTAAAATTTGTGGCTTGATATTCCGATAATTTTAATTCCCACAAAAACTTTATATGAATATCGTCAGTAGAATATTAGCAAAGTCCTAAAACGTAATATTATACTATGTTTCGTTTTTTAAATATTTATAATAACTAAAAATACCTACATCTCACACTTTGTGAAATTGCAACCTTAGAGATACGTCGCTGAACGCGAGGTTGACCCTTTCAAAATTGCTCCAAGGATTGCAATAATAAGTACTTCAGCTAACTGATATATTTCCAGACGTGATCTGACAAAAGCAATAGTTTAATAAGGGTCAGTATGTCAAAAAATAACGTGGTTTCTTATAACAAAGCCAAGAGAGCGAAAGTTCTCATTGATTGATAATATTATTCATATGAAAAAACGACAATTTCTTGTCATGTAACTTTAAGATCACAAGAAGGATGTTGGTCTTTGGAGACTAATATTAGGCGTTTACAAATAGTATCTCTGAGAGAGCTCTGGTCATATTTCTGTCCTAAAATATTTTGAAGAATGAGGATATGTAGTAGGATCTTTTGAGTGACTTTTCACAAATATCCATTACATATAGATAATCAAATGTATGTTTTCAAAACTACAAAATTTGTAATATTCGCAACGATTCACCCTAAGACTCGTAGGTTTTAAAATGTGTAAAAATTATTAAATATTTTTTATAAGGTAACCTTAATTATTTGGTGGATTATTGCACCTACAAATAGCACTAAATCAATCTAATTATTCTAGTGATTGTTGATTCAATGTCATTGGTTGGTAACTGAAAAAATTTTGGTACTGAATTCTCTGCAGTAATATATTAAGTACATTAAAAATTATCGAAAATTCAACGCATGAAAACTTGTTGCCTAGAAACTGCATGAGTTCATTTTGATGTGATTTGACAAAAAGTGCCCGAGACGTAGTCGAGGATACTTTTTCAGAATTTATTTTATCTGTTTTCTTCCAGTTTTATGTTTCTCAATAAATCATTGCAGGATAACATAACAAACGAATCTCACAACATTAATTTTCGAACTTGCAATTTCAGTTCCGAAAATAGTGTTTTTTTTTTAGCAGATGTAATGTTGAAAAAATTTGACATATTGCTTTGTATTTATGCATTTATAAAAAAAAATAATAAAATGATTATTGGGTATTACAAAAGCATTCTTTCAAACCTAACATGATGATAATAATAAATACCTATAGATTTTTATATTTTATACTGACATCTTATCTGAATGTGCTAGTTATAAAGTTTTAGGCATATAATGAATCAAAAACAACACTTCCAATACATTTTATCATAGAAACTCTTAAAACAACTACTCAGTCTGGGAGCAAGAACTGCATTGAATTAAATAACAGTGTTCTCAGTATTAGAAGCAAAAAAATATTGAGACTGAAAAAATATTAACTCGCCAAAAGGGAACATTTCCACACTCAAGAAATGATTTCCTCCAGTTACAAAACAAAATATCTGATGTGGCCAGTACATAACTTTCTTATACCAGTAAATATCATCCTGATGTAAAAAAATCATTCTATTTAATTGTTCACCTATATCAATTACATTTTAATAGCGTACCTTGAAATGTTTTATTAAAATTTTTAAATAATTATTTATCAGCGTCATTCGATACTGTCAATAATAATTCATGTCATATATTTTAATAGTTTCTTCTTATTGACATTAACATTTTTGTAACTAAATTAGACATTTCAAATGTCAAACTGTTAAATTTATCCTAAATCCCATTTTATGATGTCAAATCTATAAAAAAATTAAGTTTACATCAGCATTATTTAAGTAATTGGAGAATATATTTTATTGGCTAGATATAGTAGACATGATTTATAATCTTTCATCAAGAATACATTTTTTTGTAAAGGCAAATACAAAAAAAGTTTGGGTCTCGTGGACCTCCTTTCAGCTGGCCAATTTTGCTTATCATCGAATTTATCATTGTCTTTGGCCTTTAGAACATGTGTACCAAATTCGAAAAAGCCGCTATCGCGATACTACAGACATGCAGACAGATTATTTCTATAAAGTTATGTTTTTTCATTATAATTCGTCGTGATTCGTCCAGAAATGTAATAAAATTTTTTAATTTTTTTCCCCGAAATTGTTCTTTTCTTCTTCTTTCATTCATTGTGTCTCTTCTGGTGATACTACATTCACCTAATGTGTCACCTAAAATGTTGTTGACAATCTTAACTGCCAAATTTGGGAAGTCTCCCATTAGTATTTTTTGAGTTATCGCGGATACACACATACACACACACACACACGCACCGACAGACATCATTCGGAAAATAGAATGGATTCAGGAGAGTTCAAAAGGTATAAATCATTCAATATCTAGAGGTCGAAAAAAATCACGATTACTATACTTGTATTAGGTATAAGAAAGTAAAAAAAAGAAAACCCCTAGTACGATATATATCTACATTAATTCTTCTGAAATCTTTAATGTCAAAATAAATATGACAAATGTTCATATTTTGAATTATCTAACTTAAATATTTTTATAAATAATTTATACGCGGACTAACCCCCTGAAGAGTTCAGAAGAATGAAAGTAGATGTATATGGGACTAGGAGTTTTCGTTTTTTGTATTATAACTGGAGGAAATCATTTCTTGAGTGTGAACATTTTCCTTTTATATCAGCACATTCAGATAAGAATGTCAGTATAAAATATAAAAATCTATAGGTATTTGTTATTATCATCATGTTAGGTTTGAAAGAATGCTTTTGTAATACCCAATAATTATTTTTTTCTTCTAGAAATGTAATGTTGGTTGAAGTCTCCCGATTATAATCGTACATGTAAATCTATTGACATGTTTACCTCTCGCAGAAAATTTTAATCAGTCAGTATAGTTATAATAGTTTTTTATGTACGACCGGTCTTAATGATCACTTTATATGGTTGACTTGAGGGCTTGAAGTATTATTTTACAACCCGCTGGGCCGTGCCATTTTCTTACGGACCGCCTAGGGCTTTTACTTTTTTTTTTCATGTAACATTTTCGACTTCTGAAGAAACAAGTCTAACGTCGCAGCCTCGGCTAACGCTCGGGCTCTACTTTTCACGCCGCGTGCCATAAACGCCCTTGGTACATAATAGTTATTTATGTACCACGGGCATAAAGAAACGTTTATGACCCGCGGCGTGAAAATTAGAGTAGAGGCGTTAGCCGATAAGGGTCATAAACGCTGGTTATGCCCGAGGTGCATACAAAATTTTATGTACTGTAATTAATATGTAATATATAATATGGCTATCTTGCAAAATCTACGTAAGAATTGCCAATCTGTTGAATTTTGATATTTCATAAAAATAACAATCGTATTGTCACACTGACAGATAGGAATTTGGTTTTGAATTGATATTAAAAATAAATGCACGTAATCAAGCAATAACGCAAATAGAGGTTTTGCAATCCTTTTGTCGAAGTGTGAACTTGAAATGGAAGGGGATGAAAATTAATTTTCCTGAACCCCACCAGAAATTACCGAAACAACAGAGGCTGCGACGTTAGACATATTGCCTGGGAAGTCGAAATTGTTGTATGAAAAATAAAGCAAAAGCCCTCGGAGGGCTGTTAAGTATTTTACGGCTCCGCGGGCTGTAAAATGGTACTTTAAGCCCTCAAATTAAGTATATAAGGTAATCGATTAAGACCGGTCGTACATAAAAATATTAATATCTGTATTAATTACATATATAGTGCTGTTTATTATGTATATTATCAGTGGCGGTCGGTCCATGGAAGCAAGGGAAGCAGTGCTTCCTCTGGGATTATTAAAAAAAAACACATAATTAGAACCTAATCATTATTTATCACATATATTAATCATTAAAATTTACTTTTACCCAATTTCAATAGACACGGCCGTGCTTTTCAACTGCTGAGATGTTGCATGATAAAACTGTAACGATGACGCACTCGATTAATCGAGCCAACACGAACTCGCGCGACTTCGATATATGTAAGCAACTTCTTGAAATGTATCCCATCCCTACTTCATAATCTTGATATTTGAGCCATATAGTATCATAATGCGTTTTGTTTTATAGATTTTAATCTCGATTTTAATCTCGATTTTAATCTCGATTTTAATATCGATTTTAATATTATACTTAATATTAATCTTCCTAGTATTATTCTCAGCTTTTGTGCTATATTTGTAAAAACTTTTTTGGTGTTTCTAAACCTGTGGTGCGGCGACAAGTGATTTTTAAAACGTTGAACATTAGTGCGCGTGTAAGCAGTTTTAGAATTGCTTATTAAATTTGGAAGCTGGTCCTAGCACTGTGGAAAATATTATTTGCGTTTGTGTGGTGTGCAATTTGTTGAAAAGGGGATTTTTCAACATATTCGTTTCAAGATAAACTGGATATTATTAGAAACGGGAGACCAACACCTGATTTAAAACTCTTAAAAACGAAAGTTAAATCATGCTATAGGTACGTTAAGTGTACAATGCTAATCAGTGGTTAAGGGGTTGTGAAAATTTGTATAAATTGTTTTGTTGGCCATGTGTACTTTTCACAAATGAAAAAGGTGTTTGGAATAAAAATGGCTTTTCAGATTTAAACAACATTCACAAAGTGACAAAAAATCATGGTCAGTGTGAAACTCATTTGCGAGCGGTGCTAAAAGAATAAACATTTGGAAAATTACGAATTGAGCATTCATTAGATCAGCAGTTGAAAGAAAGTGACCGTAAGCATAATAAACTTATAAAAAAAATCGAGAAGTGTTAAAAAGACTTATTGACATTGTTTGTTTTCTCGGCGAAAATGAACTTAGTTTTAGAGGTCATACTGAATCTCGGAGCGTTGCTAATAGGGGCAATTTTATCAATTTAGTTGATTTATTAGCAATATACGATACAATTTTAAGTAACCATCTGGAACACTCCACGATATTTCGCGGTACATCAAATCATATTCAAAATGATTTGATTCAGTCGATAAGCAATATTGTTTTAGAAAAGATCAAGCAAGAAATAAAAAAGCTCCTTTTGTCGCAATTATGTTAGATGAAACAACCGATATTACGAATATTAGTCAGTTGTCAATCGTAGCACGCTACATAAATCCAAATGTGAAAGTCCAAGAGCGCTTTTTAGGATTTTTAGACGTAACAACGAAAAGAACGGCCGCAGCTTTATATGCTATAGTTTGTCAGATAGTCGATGATCTACAGTGTGGTGCTAAACATATCGCCCAAAGTTATGATGGGGCCGCTGTAATGGCTGGTGAATTGGAGGGCCTGCAGGCCAAAGTAAAAGAGACTTTTCAGAATGCAATATTTGTACATTGTTTTGCGCATCGATTAAATTTAGTTCTTGCTCAATCTGCAGCGTGTCTTAAAGAGTGCAAAATATTTTTTTCACGTATTAGTGGAATGGCTGCCTTTTTTTCAAAATTATCAAAACGGACACGAGCTTTAGATTTGGAAGTACAGAAGAGACTACCCAGAGTTGCTCCAACACGATGAAATTACAATGGAAGACTAGTACAAACTGTATCTGAATATCGACAGCCTCTAATTGATTTATTTGAAAATATTTTACAAAGCAAAGATGATTGGGACACTGAGACTTTGATTTTAATTTTTTGTTAAATATTTTCTCCGAAATATTCCCATTTACTGACAATTTTTGCAAACTTAATCAAATGACGTAGGATTTTGTGTAAAGAAAAATTGAAGAATTCAAAAAATTTGATTTGTAACAAAAGAAATGAATTTGAAAAGTTCTGGGAGAAAACTAGTAATGACAATTTAGAACCGCAAAGAAAAAGAATACGAACTGAATTTATAGTGGTTCATAGAACTTCATATCGAAGACATTTTATCGACATTTTGGACAATATCACTGGGCAACTAAATAATAGATTTAAAAATTTTAGTGATATACAATTTTTAGAATTATGTAATTTTAATGAATTTAAAAATAAATAGTTTCCACAAAACGCACCTCAGTCACTGAGTGATAACTACGGAAATTTTTTTGATATAATTGGGTTACGATCGGAACTTTCAGTTATTTATGCTACAGAAGATATTAGTCAGAAACATAACGCCAACGAACTGATTATCTTTATAAAAGAAAATAGTTTGGATCGGGCCTACTCTGAAGTGTTGAAATTGTGTGAATTAGTGTTGACGATACCTGCAACTAGTGCTTCGGTTGAACGCAGTTTTTCGACCTTAATAAGAATAAAAACTTTTTCAAGAAATTCAACCAATGAAGAGCGGCTTTCAAAATTGACCCTGTTGACAATAGAAAGTGACTTTGTGAAGGAGATGTCCCAAAATTCAAACTTTTACGACGAAGTTATTTCCGACATCGCAAAAAAAGGAGAGGCGAATTAAACTACATTATAAATAGGTAGGTATGTGCATGTTAACTACTTAACTAGCCGGCTCAATTTATAGTTGACTAGAGAGTGCACGATGGCTAGTGTGACTGAACAAACTCTCTATTTCGTTGCGGGTTCAATCCCCGCCACCGGCGCTGGCAATGTCGGTGGGTATGGTTGTGTGTCTGCATTTTTTTTTCATAACTGTAACCCTCGCCCGTGCAGCTTCGGCTTTGGAATCGGGGGTTGCCTAATTTTTGTGATGTTTTTATGTTTTACGTTTATTGAGGAGTGGCGGTCCTACAAGTATACTTTTTTTCTAGATATCATAACTTTGCAGCTTTCGACATTTGCTCTAAAATGAGTATACGGAAGCCACGCCCCTTTTCTTAAAAAATTTTTTTTGCCTCACTTCGCTCGGGGTTTCGCACTAGCCATCACCCTATATCACAAACTGCTTCCCCTGTATCAAAACTCACCGCACGCCCCTGTATATTATAGTACTTAGTTATTTAACAACATTGTTTAATCCTATTATTGCAAAATATCTCCATGGGCTTTTTCCTGTTTCTAAATAAATAAGTAACCCAAAAATTATATGTACAAAACAAAAAAATAGACAATACCAAATATATTGAATTTCACTCAAAGAACTTAAAACCTTGTATAGTGTGAACTACATGTAATAGCGAAGACTGTGTATTGTCTCTGGTATTAGTCGGTATTAAAACAATTCGCCGATATGAAGAAATTGCGTCGTCTGACAGCACTTTCCTTAATATAAAAAATTATTTCGTTTAATTAATGATAACGCAATTAAGATTTCACTTCAAAATTTTAATTAGGTAATATTTTTTATTAATTTTAAATTATGATAATGCTCCTGTGGTGGCTTGCTTTAATTTATTTTACTTCCGCACCATTTAACAGAATAAAAAAAGATCTGTTGATAATTTTTTCGACGAGTTAGGTGTGACGAAAAAACTAAATTTTATTTTTACTTTTATTTATTAGAATTTGTCCATTTATAAAGTAATCACATCTCTATTCTCATGTCAGCAAATAAGATATCAGCTACTAATTAACGCTTTAAGACAAAGGTTTTAAATATTCTCGGCAGCCGAGATCAATTTCGTTAGAGATCACGGGACCTCGAGGTGCACCCAGAGTAGTTATAAGGGTCACCTAGATAGTTCCAAATAACCCATATTTAATGGGTCTTTCGCCCTTTATAACCGAGATACAGGGTCATTTATCAATTTTACCTATTTTTTTATTGACTCATAACTTACAAACCACCCTGTATATTTTATTGGCATTTGGTACACGTATTCTAAATCACTTGATGAATCCACTAAGGCATTAACAATAAAGGAAGTCCAGGTCCGACTTGATAAAAAATTAACAAATTCTTCTATCCACAAAACATTACATTTTCTAGTGGTCTAGAGGCATACAAATACAAATTATGTAAGTTTTAGAAATACTTATTAAGTAATCTTTATTAATTAAGACGTAATAAAATTAATAAAATACGTCTGATTCCATTGTGTATCCCCAAAATGCTCATAAATTGCAATGTGAAACTAAAATTTTAGTAGTAAAATTATTTGTTGAAAAATAAAAAGTACATTATTGAATTCAGTTTTTATTGCTCTTTTCAAATATGGAAGAAATTTTAAAAATTCAGATATACAGGGTGCTGTTTTGAGGATGGAAGAATTTGTTAATTTTTCGTCAAGCCGGATCTGGATTTCTCTTATAGATAATGCTTTAGTGAAATCGTCAAGTGATGGAGAATACGTGTGCCAAATGTCAATTAAATATACAGGGTGGTTCGTAAGTTATGAATCAATAAAGAAATAGGTAAAATTGATAAATGACCCTGTATCTCTGTTATAAAGGGCAAAAGATCCATTAAATATGGGTTATTTGGAACCACCTCGGTGGCCCCTTATCCACAGTTAACGTATTTCCCTTTCCCAATAAAACACTCTGTATATAAACTTTTCCTGAAAAGTGAACCGTTACCGCTACATGATTAATTCTTTGCAAAAGTTGGTCTCTGGTATCTATCTGGTATCTACCTGCTTTGTTTGATACACTGATTCTTTCATAAATCGCCATAAAACGAAGTCCATACATGTCAAGTCCGGTGATCTAGGAGGCCACGACCAATCCATGTTACCTCGTAATGCTCGTTTAGCTAGTTTCTCACATGTACACCAAAATGAGATGATGCACCATTAGGCTCAATTCATGTATTGATGCGTATGTCCGGCTGTACATCTTGAAAAGACTGGGTAAATCATTTTCCAAAAAAGCCAAAAATATGTCAGAGGTAAGGCGATCTGGGTGGCACATATGATCCAATTAAATGGCCATTAATTATACCCATTCAGACATAATATTAAAATGTTTGTTGACAAATCCAGCGAGGATTTCCCCTACCTCATGAATGCATATTTCTGAAATCTGGAGTTCAAAATTCCATTTATTGTGAAAGTAGCTTCATCAGTCCTAAAATATTACACAAAATCGGTGGCTTAGACTTAGAGCATGTCGACTAAAATTTACGCAAGGCTCAAAGTTATCCTCTTGTAGATTTTGTACCTTTTGTTAATGAAAAGAGTGCATAAATTTTCTCATCGGTATCTTAGAAACATAAATAACAATAATCTCCTATTAGATAATAAAGAGGAAAGCAAGAACAATTTCCATACCCCTGTTGTGTTTTTTTTATCATCGTCTTATTAATATTAACTTGTCTCTCTCTTGTTTGTAATGTTTCTCTCATGATTCTGCAAATCTTCCGCACGCTAGTACGTAGGTCATTTTTAACAGTTTGATTATTGCTTCTTCTATTTGGATATTTCTTCTTTCAATAAATGGAAGACTTACCAACTACCAGCTTTGCATAAATGAGCGTATATGCTACTAAAAACTAGTCCTGGAGTGGGTTGGAACCTTTGATGTGAAGATAACACTGACGTAGTTTTCCACGAAACACCAAAACACTGCACTCGATGTGCGTTTCGCCAACCAAGTTAGCATAATCTGGAATGATTAAAAACTAAAAACTATACGATTTAGTAGTACCCACCGATTTGGAAACCGACGACGTTGCAGAACCTATATCAACATTATATCACCAGATTCTTAATTTGAATTTTTCTGAATAGTAATGGAATACAAAAAAAGACGAGGCATACATAGCTTTTATTCCATGATGGAACTATATAACAAGCTAAGCAGTCAATGTGATATATTTAGCACACGTTTAAGTCAGTACATTAAGACCGTTACAACAGTTTATTGAAATCCTCAGTATTATTTTGAAACTATTGTTATGTCTTTAATAATAATTTTAATCTCTAATAATAATCTTAAGTTTTTAATAATCGTTTAAGTCTAATAAGTTAGGTCTTTAATAATAATTTGCAATTTACGCTATACTGATGTTATTTTTATTTTTTTAGTATGTATTAGTTGCTGCATAGACAGTACTCATTCCTAGTATAGTTTTTAGTATTAGTATTATCATGTGTGATGTATATTGTCCTGTAATTGGATTAGTCTGTTGGGCAATAAATCTATTATTATTATTATTATTATTATTATTAAGAAAGACATATTTTTGATTTATAATAAAATAAACACCCTAGAATATCAGTGGAATATTGGTGTTTCATACACTCACATTATAGTATCATCACACCGTAAATTTGAAAGTACTTGGATTCAGCGATTATAGAAGAATTTAGAAAAATATAATTCCATCTAGCCATCTTTGCTCGGGTATTACGAATATTTCGATGGCAGTTTTATTCGTGAAACCAAAGCCAGTCCCCAATTTGTAATATCTTAAATAATGATTGCCTCTTATATTATCCCACAATCTTTTTCAATAAAAAATTTCGCAATCGATTAAAATAATTTGTGCAAATATAGTCCTTAAATTGCTTAAAAGAAATCAAATTTAGGAGCCCTAACTGGCTTCCATAATGATAGTTTTACTTTCTTGAAATTAAAGTTTTCAAAATTTTACAAAATTTGCGTAAATTTACATTTTTTAAGCTTATTTGACTATTTTACAGTGATATAGCACAATTTACTTAAATTGTAAAAGCTCTTTGGACCTTAGAAAACACCTGTATATTTTCCAGTATTAAAATCTTGTCTTGATCGAATTTTTGAGTGTTTAACAAAAAATCTTAAAATTATTATAAAACATAATTTACCTAAACCAAACCTTACATAGTGATTACTTTATATGATATATATGACAATTTTAATAGGGAGTATTGTATTATACCATTTCAAATATCCACCAAATTTGAAACCAAAATTTTAAGTGCAACAAAATTATCGTGTTTTCAATAAATTGTTCTACTGACATAAATAAACAAAATTTTTTTCGATGTTTGAGTTAAAATTTGTTTTGACACTTATAATATACTTATTTATTTAATTTCCTTTAATAAGTTGCTGCTAGTGTGTTTTTTAAAAAAGATTTGTTTAATGATCTCAACAAAGACGATCTAATATACAAAATAGCAGTGATGAGAAGCAAACTATGTTTAATGATTTAATAATTAATAAACGTTTAAATATTTCTTTACTGATTTATATTTTATTTATTTTACTAATCACATAATATGTTATATTTATTTATTAAGTATTTTTATGACAATTTTTTTTGACGAAATAAGGCACTTTTGGTGTGGATTTTTTTTCTTCATAAAGAAAACTACATTAAATAATAGCAATTTCAATAGAGTAAGGTTGAGATTATGTAAGATTTTTCGTTTTTCCATTTTAAATTGAAACGATGTAGCATCGAAATAGGTTGTAAAGGATATAATTTATAAAGTAGAGTTTTGAAATGACAATAATAAATTTAACAAGCAAATACTTTATTTGACTTGTAAAATATATAAAGAACAAAAAATTACCGTTTTGTCTTAACTTGTCTTAGGTAATTAACAAACGACCATCATTTTTTTGGTACATATTTTTGCCGGGCCTGAGACCATAAATTACGTACGAGCACATTTCGCCCGAAATCTCAGCAATGGCTGGCCAAAGAATAATATTTTTTAGTCCTTAAGATCATGTGGACACTTTTCAGTCGAGAAATTACCATAAAAAAAAATATTTTTTCAGTTGTCAATTATGGAGAACGCGCCGGGGATAATCAACAAGATGATTTGGATAAGTTTTTTTAGGATTATTATACTCCTATTCGCTATATACGGTAGACGCCATGTTGAATCCTATAGCTGATTCATATTGTTCTACAAAAGGATGGTTGCAAGAATATGTGATTGTAAAATACTTGCTGAACATATGCCTACACCAAACTGTAACACAGAAGCTGTTCAAATACAATTTGAGGATTTCTTTAGCCCTGTACCTTTGATTTTTGTACTGTACTTTACTGGAAATGATTTTTATCGTTTATAATTAAATAATTCAACAAATTAAAACTTCCATCCAGCACCTAACGACAAAATCGCAACCTGCGAATTTCAAATAATTGCCTCGGCTCTTTGCCACTGTCAGCATATAGTGACATAAATATCGAATTTGTTGAATTGTAATTATGGATCCTAATAGGATCTCTTCGAATATCAATTTAAGCTTGTGTTATTAATTATTGAGCCATTTCTTAAAATAAGTTGTATTATCTTTACATGATCAGATCAGCACACTCGATACCAAACCAAATTTAAAACTTAGGAACAAAAAAAGAAAGTTACAAAAATTGTTTTACAGTTTCTGGTGTTAGTAAATAATTACTTATAATCTTTATAAATTACACCCTTCATAATAACCGTTTTTATTGTGTACTGTAAATTACAAAAATTAAAAAGAAAAAAAAGCGTTTAGAAAAAATAATGAGAAATGATTTTTTATTTTCTATAATATGTAGGTACGTTTTATACACATTGTTTTTTTTTGTATGTATATATTTTTTTAAATACTAAATAATATGTTTTTCAAACATACGAGGAGAAGAAGGATATTTACGATGGCTCTGAGAGGCCACAGCAAATAAAAAAAAAATTAGAAATTTCTACTTTAAAACTAGAGTTTTCTACATTTGAAAGTAGAAATGTCTACCTTAAAATAGAAATTTCCACTTTAAACTAGAATTTTCTACTTTTAAAAGTAAAAATTTCTACTTTTAAAATAGAAATTTCTACTTTTAATATTAGAAATTTTTAGTTTTAAAGGAGAAATGTCTGGTTTTGAACTTTGGATCTTAAGAGGCCAATACCGCCTTACCAGTGGCTTCTAGGCAAAAAATTGCGTTTATAAAACTTTTTAAGAACATAGTCTGAAACATTTTTTTGCAAGTCGAATAGATACAGAGCTATGGAGCTTCAAAGTGGGGATGGATCAATGAAAATTCCAAGAACGCTCATTTTTAAGCTAAATTTGAATTTTTTAGTAAATTATGTCCTTAAAAAATTTTAAATCAGCGGCCATGTTTCAAATACCTGTATACAAAGTTTTAAAAAGCAGAAGTGAATTACCCACTGTCATGCCACTAGTGGATAGAATGAGACATACACACATACTTAATTTTGAATGTAATTTATACCATACCATAATTCATACCAAATTATCTGTTGTCGTTTCTATGATATTAAGAAAAGACCGTTTTAAAAAAGAAATTTCAACACTCTGTATTTCAAAAACAAAGCCTTACCGGACCTATGTCTATAATAAATTGCCCTGTATAATATACAGCGTGTGCGATTTAAAACCGCAACACCATATTTTTGAACGCGTTGACCGATTTAATTTCTTTTTTTTTTTAATTTGGGACATACTCTAACAAAGATATGAGTTCAAACTATGTATACAGATATTTGAGACATGGCCGTTAGTACAAAACTTTTTTAAGGACATGATTTCCTAAAAATCCAAATTTAGCTTAAAAATTATCGTTCTTGGAATTTTCATTGATCCCTATTTTGAAACTCCATAGATGTCTATTCGACTTCCAAAAAAATGTTTGAGACAAAACTTCTATGTTATTAAAAAGGTTCATACAGGCCATTTTTTACCTAGAAACGGTAAAGCGGTATTGGTAATAAACCTGTTTCAAAAAATTCAAAACTAGAAATTTCTACTTTAAAACTAGAAATTTCCAGTTTCAAAAGTATAAATTTCTATTTTAAAAGTAGAAATTTCTATTTTAAAAGTATAAATTTCTACTTTCAAAAGTAGAAAATTCTAGTTTTAAATCAGAAAGTTCTAGTTTTAAAGTAGAAATTTCTATATTTTTTTTTATTTGCTGTGACCCTTCAGAGCCATCGTAGGACATTAATTATATCCATAGTAAATCCCTTATTATTCTCACTTATGGCTGAATAAAGTAAGATTCATCACCACCTCTATTCTACACATACGGCGATTAAAGATGATTTATGATAAGGGGGTGAAAATATTCCAGGTGAGAGGCAGTTTGCTGGCTGCCTTAAACCAATAAGAATGTATGTCATCAAATTCAAGAACTTGTTTATTCAATATTGGTTTTAAACATTTATGAAAATTTCGGTAGTACTAAATCTTAATAAAATACACAGAAGTATATTGGTCAAACTTTGCAGACAATGCATAACAGATTGTGGTGCTAACATCATTTTATTAATGACTAAACTTCCGGCTCTCGTCAAAATATGCTTAAAAAATATACAGAAGCCACTTCCTTTTTTTCAAAAATCTTGGATCTGTGGTGAGTTTTCCAATACGCCTCGATAAGTGATTCACCCGAACTGAAAACCAAGAAGACAATATTTATCAATTGGTATGGTAAAACAACAGTGTTCTAATCAACAGAACAGAATATATGCTTTCTTGGGCAGTATACAGTTTTTTTTTTCGATTAAAATGATCAGCTTATGGAACGGAATTAAAATAGGTATGAAAATGTAACATGGTAGTGATTCCTGAATTCCATATTAAAATTTGTTGTTCTAAAATCGGACCCTCAAAATTTTTTATATCGTTGTGGGCAGTGCCTGTTTAGGATTTTATTAGTTTAGAAACTGTAAATATGTTTTAATAGACCATTTGTACGTATTTGCCAAGTCAAAATTGACAATATCGTAAATAGGTGTTGTTCGTGTCGATTTAAAAACTCCCGATCCAGGGATTTGGAGCGCTAAATATTTACATAAGGACGGACTATACAGTGTGTCCGTAAAGTATAGAATAAATTCATTATTTCTTAAACCAAAAATATTTAGAAAAAATTCTCGGACTTGTCGATTTTTAATTTCAATTGCGCACCTTATCCTTTATTTTTTTTTGTTTATAAAGTCATCACAGTTCCCGTTATGACGTCATCGATATATTTTTAAATGGAACATTGTATATTTTTCCGTTTTTGGATTCTGAATCAACAGCTGATTCCAAAAATGTATCACACTTGGGGTCTAACATTGATAACTTGAAAGATATGACCATTTTGAATATAGAATTTTGTTTTATTTAAATAAATAATAGTCACCAGAATTAACGGTTAGTTAATAATAAAAACAATTTATAGTAAATGCTCGACCTATACTCCTCGTTGTAGCTGACAGGACCTTAAACGATAAATAACGTGTTGCTGAAACTTGTTTATAGTTTCCTGAGAAATGTTGTTTATTCTGTTCTAATTCTCTCTCTTTTAATTCAACAATGTTTTCCGGTTTGGTTTTACAGACTAAGTTTTTTAGATGGCCCACAGAAAATAATCTAATGGATTGAGGTCCGGTGACCTTGGTAGCCAATCGATGGATGCACGTGTACCAATTCATTTGTTCAGAAATATTTGGTCAAGATACCTTCGAACCTCTGCTGCACAATGGGAAGGCGCACTATACTGTTGATACCACAGACTTCCGTCAAAATTTCCAGGATTAATTCTACTGGGGAATAAATTTAATAACGTTGGGATGAGATATCCCATTAAAAATTGCTATGCCGATTCGTTTACAATTCCATCAAAAAAATAGGGTCCAATGATTATATTTCTTACAATTCCCGCCAACATTTACATTTTGAGGATACTGTGTGTGCTGCTCCCGCATTCATCGAGGGTTTTCCATTGCCCAGTATCTACGATTCTGACGATTCACTTCACCATTTAATATGAAAGTACATTCATCGGAGAAAATAATATTTTTTATTAGAAAAGGATTACCATTGCACATATTCATCATTGTTTCACAAAATTGTATCCTCCGATTTGGATCATCATCACTATTAAGTGCAAGAACTATCTTGCATAAGCTGAAACTTAAAGGGATGCCATTTTTTTAATTTTAATACTACTGACGTTTTAGTATCATAATCGCACCTAAAAAAATAGGGTCCAAAGATTATATTTCTTACAATTTCCGCCCACACATTTACCTTTTGTGGATACTGGGTGTGCTGTTCCCCCATTCATCGAGGGTTTTCCCTTGCCCAGTATCTACAATTCTGACGATTCACTTCACCATTTAATTTGAAAATACATTCATCGGAGAAAATAATATTTTTTATCAGAAGAGGATTGAATTATTTAGATATTTAGTACTAAATAAATTACATACTTCTTGTTGAGTACGCATCCTGTCACCATACCCAAGCATCGTAAGAATTTCAATTCTCTGCTTTACAGATGCACTCATGTTATAAATTAAAATAAATTGACAACAATTATTGAGAAACCACTACTGGGGTAAAGTATTATTAAGTGATTCACTATCAAATACTATAATGATAAAACAAAAAAAAAAACAAAACTAGGCTACTTCAAAAAATTAGTAAAAAAAAATGTGTTTATTTTACTTTTTTACTTGTTTTTTTTTTAATGGCCGTATCTTCCAACTTATCAATTTTACATCCTAAGTGTGAAAATATTTGGAATCAGTTGTTGAAGCAGAATCCAAAAATGGAGAAATAAATAGGTGTTCTATTTAAAAAAATATCGATGACGTCATAATGGAAACAGTGATGACTAAGCCTGGCCAAGCGATGGTAGATTCAGGGTCGGGCGCAATACCAATGTCATCGCGCGCTTGTTTACGATGACGATGATACGACACACTTCAGTTGTTATCTGTCGGTCGATGCATAGAGTACTAATAAATAATATATGTTGAGCGTAAAGAGTAGAAAACGACCGTACGCTGATAAAGTGAATAAATTTATCGGTGAATTTCCGGATTTATTCTATGATGGATGTAAAATAATTTGTAAAGTTTGTGATCAAAACTTAATGTGCTGGAATAAATACGGCTGCAAAATTCATGTCAATAGTAACCGGCATAAAAATAAAAAAAATGGCGTGTCATCATTGGAACCTCAGTTTATGTTTGATTTACTGTTAATGCATGTCCACTTTTACTAGCTAGCAAAAGACTAACTGCGTGTACTGGCGAAACAATTACGCGGGTGGTGTTGGAGACTTTCGAAAATTTGAACTGTCAACAAGTCAAGTGTTGATGTTTGTGACCGACGGTGCTGTGACAATGCGTTTGGTGGGCCGTTTTCTTCAAAGAGACGATTGTAGGTTTTTACATGTTACGTGTAAAGTGCATGCATTCCATCTTGTAGCAGAAACGATTCGAAAATGTTTTCCAGAGGTAGATGCATTAATAGCAAATACAAAAAAAGTATTTCTCAAATCTCCTAAACGGCTTCGAGCATTACACACACTGTGTCCTGGTATTCCGGAACCACAAGAGCCGATTCTTACACGTTGGGGAACGTGGTTGAAGGCAGCTTTTTATTATGCTGAATATTTTCAACAAATAAAAGCTGTGATACTACAGTTCAACCCTAACGAGGCTGCAGCTATTAAGGAAAGCCAGACAAGCTTTCAAGATGTTTCCCTTGAAACATATTTAAAAACTATTTATAACAATTATAGAGGACTACAAGACGCAATAGAAAAATTGCAAAATACTTCGTTGTCGTTAGTGGAATCGCTGCAAATAGTGGACGACGTAAATACCCAGCTACAGACCATAAATGATGCAAAAAATAAGCCCGTTATTGAAAAATTCGAGAGTGTATTACGGAAAAATCCTGATATTCTTAAATTAAGACAAATTCGTGATGGTGCATCTACAGCTGCGTTAAGTGAGTTCACAGAGTGTTTTACTTATGCCTGTATTACTTCCGTAGATGTCCAACGGTCTTTTTCAAAATACAAACATATTTTTTCACCACAGCGAACATCGCTTACTGAGACAACTGTAGAAACATATCTGATGCTACACAGTTATTAAAGAAGTGTTCCAGTTTGTGATAACGACAACCAAGCTACTTCATAAATCTGCTTAAGAAGGTGAGTTTTGTACATATTTTTATAAAGTGTACTAGTATTAATAACATTTATTTCCATTTATTTTATTTATTTATTTATTTATTATTAGTTATCTTATCACTTAGATATACAATGTACATGTGAACGTCATTTAACAGTTTAATAATAATATGCAGCACTAAGCTTACAAAATATAAGGAAATACATAAAAAAGAATTTAAAGCGAACGAAATAGTACAAAAACATACATCACAATATATAAAAGTTTTTTGTTTTTATTATTGTACTTATTCAAGTATTTTTTGTTTTAAGAAATAATTAATTTATTCCACACTTTACGGATACACTGTATGTACACTTAATTTATGTGGTGAATCACGCAGCATAGGAAATAAAAATAAATCTAAATATGAATCAGTTTTTTTACCATAGAAAACATGATTGTTATTTGTTGTTTTTGATTGAATTAGGTGCATTAGGAATATTAGGATTATTCTAATTTTAGTAGTACTATGGTCGCAATTTTATTTAATATTAAATAATTAAACACCATTTGAAAATATCGATAAAAAAATTTCGAAGATAGTATTAAATTGTTAATATACAGTATACAATTATTGTATTTAATATCATTTACAACCTCAAGGAATGATTTGCAGATGGTGAAAAATATTACAGAAAAGTTGGATATGTATAATGTATACATAAAATGTTTATTATCTATTATTATTTTATTTTAGGTCAAATATTATGTATGTGTGTTAACCTTAAAACTATAAAACGTTTACATGTTTAAGAATAAATTTTGCAGTTATTTAGTTATGTACAATATACTGTGGTCACATATGAGAACATTAATGTTTTCTAATAATCGAAAAGCCGATTAAGTCTCTAGGTACAATATAACATAAATTTTATGGTTTTATAGTTAACATTCGCCACATATTTTAAACTCTAGTGGATACCTGAAGTGTAAATATATAGAACAAAACTGTAAATGAGTATTCGGGGTGCTGTTTATTCGGCATTTTTATTTTACTTAAAGGGTTTATTTTATTTTTTACTATTAGGCACTAGAAAGTACATACACTATTGGACTCAATTTCACGCAAAAGCTGTTTTTAATGTAGCAGACAGTAATGGAATAATAAAAAACTGGCAGACGACAAAGTCAGTTGCTCTGCGCTACTTACACATGTTATTTATTGCGGCGTCTCCGGTCCCTGGCTAAATTCGAAATTCGCTTGCCGGGCGTCCTTAGTGGCAACGAGGCAGTATACTGTCAACTCTCTCCCGCATATTTAGAACTCTAATTCTCCTACATTTTATCGCATTTAACTCAGATTTTGCTTGAAATCGAGTCGAATAGTGTATATCAACTGGTCTGATAAAAATTAATGTAGGGCAATTATATAGATTATTGTTTAACGTAAAATCTATATTTAATATTGTGATAAATAACCATCTTCCAAACGGATCGTGGTTTTAATCTGATTAAACGATTTTTTCTACAAAAATCAAGGCAGCTAGATAAGTAGACAATTTTTTAATATTTTTACCTTCTTATACCTAATATAAGTACAGTAATCGTGATTTTTTTGAACCTCGAGATTTTGATTGATATATACGTTTTGAACTCTCCTGAATCCATTCTGACTATTTTCCGAATGATGTCTGTCGTGCGTGCGTGCGAGTGTGCGTGCTTGCGTGTGCGCCTATGCGTATGTGCGTGTGCGTATCCGCGATAACTCAAAAATACTGATGGGAGACTTCCCAAATTTGGCAGTTAACATTTTAGGTGACACATTAAATTTGGTGAATGTGGTACCACTAGAAGAGACATAATAAATGAAAGCACAAAAAGGTACAATTTTGGGGGAAAAATTAAAAATTTTTATTGCATTTTTGAACGAATCTCGACGAATTATAGTGAAAAAATATAACTTTATGGAAAAAATCTGTCTGCATGTCTGTAGTATCGCGATAGCAGTTACAGTTTTTAATATGAAGCTTTCAAATTGGTATACAGTACTTTTCCGACCTAAGCTGAAAAAGTAACTCGCCTACAGGTCTTTTACTTTCTTATATCTAATATAAGGAAGTATAGTAATGGTGTTTTTTTCTACCTCAAGGTTTTGATTGATATATACGTTTTTGAACCCCTCCCGAAACCATTCCTACTATTTTCCGAATTATGTCTATCAGTGCGTGTGTGTGTGTGTGCGTGTGCGTGTGCGTGTGCGTGTGCGTGTGGGTGTGTGTGTGTGTGTGTGTGTGTGTGTGTGTGTGTGTGTGTGCATGTGTGTGTATGTGTGTATCCGCGATAACTCAGAAGATACCAATGGAAGACTACCCAAATTTGACAGTTAAGATTTTCAACATTTTAGGTGACATTAAGATTGGTGAATGTGCTACCACCAGAAGAAACATAATGTATGAAAGAAAAAAAAAGTACAATTTCGGGTACACGGGACCCAAACTTTTTTGTATTTGCCTTTACAAAAAAAGGTATTCTTGATGAAATATTATAAATCATGTCTACTATATGAAGCGAATAAAATATATTTCCCAAGTACTTAAATAAAGCTGATGTAAACTGAAATTTTGTACAAATTTGACTTCATAAAATTGGGTTAGGATAAATCTGGCAGTTTGACATTTGAAATGTCTAATTTAGTTACAAAAATGTCAATGTCAATAAGAAGAAATTATTAAAATATATGACATGAATTATTACTAACAGTATCGAATGACGCTGATAATTAAAAATTTTAATGAAACGTTTCAAGGTATACTATTAAAATTTAATTGAGGTAAGTGAAGAATTAAATAGAATGATTTTTTTAGATCAGGATGATATATACTGGTATAAGAAAGTTATGTGCTGGCCATATCAGATATTTTTGATTAAGAAAATGTGTCATATGTTTGGGGTTGCATAAGAAAAATTTTAAGAAAATAATTATCAAAAATCTATTTTTTGGGCCCTCTATTTTTGGGGTCTAGAACCACCCCTGATCAGATTACCAGTTTTAACTAATACTATAAGTATACGGTAAAAAGAAAACTATTTAAAAAAAATATTAAAATTTTATTTGATATATTTTTCATTACAAATTAATATTCCACCACTCTAATATCAAATACAGGGGCATTCAAGAGAATGGTAGACATTTAAAGAAACCGGGCATTTTTGGTATTTAAAATATAAAATACAAATATTCATAAAATAAGTTGTAACAAGAATTAAATATATATTTCGATTTTACTTTTAAATTCCTTTTTTCATTTCATTAATTAATTATATCATAGATTCATTTGAATTAATGTAAATATGCAAACTCCGCTAACGTTGCTTTCAAATTCTTATTTTTTATTTTCTTTTTTAATTTTCTGACCTTAGCGTTAGGTTAAGAGTATTTATGTATTATTTTCTATATCTAATTTTTCACAAATATAAGAGTTGAGTGGAAGAGCACAATTTTGTGATCTCCGCTTGATATTTCTAATTATTTCAAAATTTTTATAAAATATTTCAAGGCTGGGAATCGTTTTCTCATAATTTTTAAACTATATTTCCGAAAAGAAATAATTTAAACCGGTCAAGTGTTAATATTTAAAAATAAATCAATTAATAACCTATTCGGTAAATTATTAAACAGATAGAAACATGTTTATTTACTATGAATAAATGATTTCAACTTGCTTTGAGGCAAGTGGTCGGCCTATAATTCTTCGGGTCGGAAAGTTTCCCCTTTTTGGGGATAAGCACAGTACGTTATTATTATTATTTGTTCAAAATTTATAACGTTTTTAAAAATGGTAACATAATTTAGCCCAACCCTGTATTTATAATTTTCTAGATGTTGTACATACTAACCCTCCAAAAGTTATATATTTTATTTGATTTGGTCTAGTATACAAAAAAAAATTGCAGTAGGTATATGTCAATAAAAAATCAAACTTCTTTTCCTTTCAATCATAAAATGTAATCAGGCTTCATGAAGAATGGACAAGTTTCATGAAGAATTCTGAGAATTGAATGATCCTGACAAAGCAGACTTTTAAAGTTGGTATTTCTAAACAAAAAATACCAATATTCCATCTACTCGTACATGTTCTCTATACATCCACTTACGATAATCAAAATAAGTCTGACAAACTAGTGCCAAAAAGTATATAATCGCTACTAGAATAAGAAACACTCGCATCAATATATTTAGCAGGAACTAATAGTTAATTCAGTTGCACTAAAGTTTCTAACAATCGGAATAAATTTTAAGTATTCTATGCAGTTTAAACAACTAAATAATTAGTGCTGGAATCGAGACTAGAATCGCATTAACAGTAATCACAGTAGATCACAATAATAAACTTTATTTTAGAAGTCATAGTACGATAAGAAAATTTTGAAGGGTATTTTCAACTAAACAGTTTATAAACTATATCCGTGTGATATTTAAATAATACTTGATAATTTTTGAAAAACTAACTGCTTTTACATGTCTCTAATATACAAGGCACGAAAATTAGAAGACAACAAACTAATTCATGTGGATATTTCAATAAACTATTTTAAAAAGGTCAACCACTAAATCCTCAAGATTAAACGATATCATGTGTAAATGTATCTATTGGTGTTGAATTAGGTATTGTTTTATAATTTTTGTACTGCGAAGTTTTTCACAATTATTGGTTTTGAGATTAATTAATTTCGGCAACGGCTAATGGATTTTTAATGAAATTCTCCACGTGTATTTGTGTTTACCTAGATCGAAAATGTATAGATAATAGTAATTAATGTACGGATGGATTGAAAAAAGTATGCCTAGTCTAAATTTAACAATCTTTTCAAATATATTTCCAGTAATGCCAACTATTATTTTGATTGAGGAAAAAATTTATTTTATCATAAGTTTAATACAAAATCTAATTTCTGCAATATGCATTTTTACTGATTAGGGTTTGTCGCTTAACTCAGCATCAATATCTCCAATTATTATTATTTTGGGAAGAATATTTATTAAAAAATAATGCTTATATTACCAACAAAAACTTATAAATAATGTATTTCTTAAGATTATTGGTTGTGTAAATAATAGGTCCTTTTTCTACAAACTCTATATTTAAACTACCGGTTTCGTGGTATTTATACTAAACGTATTACGACGTCTTCAGGCAACAAGACAAAAAAATTGTTTCAAGAGCAGTGCAGTGAAATTATTATTCAATCCAATGAGTATTCCGCTTTACACTTTTAGAATTAACATTTAGAAAGAACGCCCATATAGTTAACAAGTAATTTTTTTTCCATTAGGTAATGGCAGGGTTTTAGAACTATCAAGCAACAAGGAAATGTATGCGTCATATTTTTATTTTTTTATTTTCGATTAATATTAGTGGAAAATTTGGATTTTGCAAATGGCACCCCACATAGTCTGCAGATATTATATAGGATTATTTTTTATGGAGATACCGAATGGAGTTAAAGGAATGAAATAATACCTGGAACAAAAACTAATGTATGAACAGTGTATTACTAATACTCAACTCGCATCATCATGTTCCATAAGCCTTGATAACGTGTTAGCCTTTTGTATACTGGCCGGTTACATCTTATGTGGGGTCAAATAATAAAATAAAAAAAAAATGCGGTGTACCTCAAAAAACATCGATTTCCAGCAGTTGTTGTTTTCAGCCCAACAAATGAATGGAACACAGATCTGAACTAAAAACAGGAATCATAGACATACATATAACATATAGTACTCAATTTACACTAATCGTATTCGATGCCAAATTTAGAGGCGTGTTGTATATCATCTTTTTAATACCTTTCTAACTTTTATCAGCTTTAACAGGTAAAAAAGAACGAAGTTTTTCATTTAACATCTATGTTTCTGTATTGGTTACCTCGTTATCTCAGAATATATTGAAGTTAGCAACTTTACTCTTTTGCAGGAAATTTTGGTAGTTTGTGGAAATTTTAATTGTAAAAGAATTGATCGCCTGAGACTGACGGACTACAGGGAATTTGGGTCGG
Organism: Rhamnusium bicolor; assembly: GCA_029963845.1. Taxonomy (NCBI): domain Eukaryota; kingdom Metazoa; phylum Arthropoda; class Insecta; order Coleoptera; family Cerambycidae; genus Rhamnusium; species Rhamnusium bicolor. The sequence continues at coordinate 52,168 of JANEYF010005618.1, read as the reverse complement.
AGACAAAAAATATAAATACAATAATAAATAGGAATTTGCATAGTGTCTGGCATAAACAAAGGACATCCTATAGATAACATTTTTCTCTAAATATTTTTCTGACTAGGGTTAGCCGCTTAACTCAGCATCAATATCTCCAATTATTAATATTTCAAGAAGTGCATTTTTTTAATATTTATGAAAACGTAATGCTTATTTTAAAACTTTTTGAAGATTAAGTCTAAAAAATCACACCATAGAGATGTTTCTGATGGCGCTAGCATTTCTGCGTGTTTTTTAAATTATTGGAAACAATTATCTAAAATATAAGAAATAAAATGAAATAAAATATGATGATACTTTAATTTTTGATACAATTGCGCATTACCCATTACGCATATTATATTTCAATGTCTCTGAAATTAAAAAAATTGTATTTCGTACCTGTCAACATCTAAACATCCCACCGCAACTGTTGTATTAAATAAATTAAAAATATAATCCCCCTATTTTGTGCGGTTACATTTAACGCCATATTCGATTTTAGAGCTCACTGAGCAAATGTATTTTTATAAATCTAGAGTAAGGTACAAGGAAATTCCTGAAAGTTATTCGAAAAATAATAATACATGCCTTTTACTAACAATGGAATTTTAAGCCAACAAATTACTATACACTGTATCCCAAATTGGAGTGCATGCATTGCTATCTCGGTTATTATTAAAGATAGAGAAACGGTAAAATGGGGACTTTTTTCAAAAAATTTTATGACCGTTTCGATGCTGTTTTTAAATTTGGCCTAGCTTTTTCCGTTTTCCAGATATTTTAAAAAAACTGTAAAGGTGCATTTTAAAAAACTTCCCGTATCTGCCTAATTTGATGACTGGTGATATTTTAATAATTACATTGTTAGGTCACTTTTTTTAAGTTTGACGTTACCCAAAAAATTTCTATCGTCATTTGTTTTAGGTTAATGCCACTAACTTTTTGTTTTTCTTATGGGCACTATATTGGATTCTTTGAAAGTTCAATAGTGCTCTTAATTTACTTTTTAACGATGTATCACAATATCAGGAAAAAATTAGTTACTGATATAAAATATAAAAAAATTCACGTTTCTAAGTAGGCCACGAAGAAAATTTATGTTAAAATAATCCGATTTTATTATATTCAACTTTAAAATTTCAACTTATTAATTAAAAACTAAAAAAATGGTTCAATATGTCGTCCTTGTTCAACAATACACTTTTGACATCGCTTTAATATTGAACTACACGCTCTCCTTAAAGTATTTCTGTTATATAACAGCAGCAAAAGTATTTTACACGTTCTTCTAAAATTTGAGGGGGGGAAAAGGGGGATGAGATAGGGGGAAAATGGGGGAAGAAAGTTTTTGATTTCTAATGGATATTTTCTGGTGGTTCAAAATGCATAAACTTCGTTTTTTGTATGCCCCCAAAGAAAATAGTCCAACGGAGTGAGATCAGAAGACCTGGCTGGCCACAGAACGTTGCCATTATTTGCAATAATTTTGTTATCAAAAGTTGCTCTTAAAAAGTTGTGCTACTATGCCGCTATTATGTGCTGGACAACCATCATGATGAAACCAAATCTGGTTAATATCTTCTACAGCAAGTTTAAAAGCTGTTATTATTTGTTCTTGCAACATTCGCAAATAATTTGCACCGTTCAAATTATCATGATAAATAAGTTCAATAATTAGTGAATCTAGCCTCGTCTGTCCATAATACATTTGTATGAAAGTCTGGGTTCTGTAGACATTTTTGTACAAACCAATCACAGTATGCCACTCTTCTCTCATAGTCATTTTCTTGTAAACCTTGAACGATGTTATGCACAGTTGTTCTGGGAACATCTACCTGATTTGAAATTTGTCTTACAGATGCTGTAGCATTGTCTTCTACGTATTCTAATACAACGTTATTTCACTCTTCGTTATCTACCTCGTAACCTTTTACCATTAAACCGTCCATAATTTCATAAATTAATAACAAGAGTCCTAAAATACCTTTCATTTGGTTGCACACGTCCAGGAAAGTTATCCTCATAAATTCTTGATGTCTCATCAGTATTTCTATTTAATTTAAAATAAATCTCTAGCATATCTAACTTTTCTTCGTTTGTATGTCTCAAAGCCATAATAAATTCAAAAAAAAGAACTTAATAAAAGAAACACAAAATTAGTTATTACAAAGTAATGGTAGATCACAGTGAAACACTAGTAAAAAAAAAAGCAATTATGACAAGAACTGTCAATTAAACATTGTTTTGTCTATTGTCATGCTAACAAGATCCATGGCACCTACTATTAGAAAAATTATACGATTATTTTATTTTATTTGGACGGTGCAAATCAATTCAACAACTCATTTAAATGCGCTTTAATTTTAAGTTGAAGCTAATAAAATCGGATTATTTTAAAATAAATTTTCTTCATGGCCTACTTAGAAAACTGAATTTTTTTATATTTTACACCAGTAACTAATTTTTTCTGATATTGTGATACATCGTTGAAACGTAAATTAAAAGCACTATTGAGCTATCAAAAAATCCAATATGGCGCCCATAAGAAAAAACAAAGTTAGTGGCATTTTCAAAAACAAATGATGATAGAAATTTTTGGTAATATCAACGAAAGCACCTTAAAAAAGTGTCCTAACAATGTACTTATTAAAATATCACTAGTCATCAAATTAGGTAGATACGGGAAGTTTTTTAAAAATGCACCTTTACAGTTTTTTTGAAAATATCTGGAAAACGGACAGAGCTAGGCCAAATTCAAAAAACGGCATCGAAACGGTCATAAAATTCTTCAAAAAGTCCCCATTTAACCGTTTCTCTATCTCTAATAATAACCGAGAGAGCAATGCATGCACCCCCAATTTGGGACACAGTGTATATATTCATTACACTATTACTTAGGAGGCAGGTAAAAAGAAAAAGTACCCTCTAGTACATCTTTTGAGTATTGTATCTTAACATTTTGAATTGTATTGGCATGATCACGAAGAATTATTTCATGACATCATCCGTGTCAGAGCATAATACAATATTTGTACAAAATGAGAACAATGGCAATCTACTTATAATTTCAACCACATTCGCTTTCAGTTACTTAGTAAGTACGTGAGACATAAAACATGTGCGGAAATCAGGTTACCAGTCCAAAATATTTGCCACCATTTTTGGACGCAATGAGTTTATACCGGCATACATTTTTACATAATATATTTTGGGAAATAGACTACCAAGTAATAAACAATAAAATAAAACGGTAATAAATGTCACTGTTCTTGAATATTGTTGAAGCTTTTAGAAGGGAGATCTATCTACGTAGAGGAACGACCACGTATATTACAGTTGAAAGAAATTCAACTAAAAGCGTATATTTTTTTATCAAAATGTATAAGATTTGAAAATATGTAATCTCTGTTTTTGAATGTATACAAAAATAAAATAATATTGGGAAAATAATAATACTGAAAAAAAATAATTGTTATTTTTCCACAAATAAATTATTTGATGTACTGACATCATTAACTTCTTTTTAGATTGCACAATGATAAAACTATATCATAGATCATCCTGATCTAAAAAAAATCATTCTATTTGGAAAACATATTTTATTCGCTTGATATAGTAGACATGATTATATAATCATTCTTCAAGAAAATATTTTTTTGTAAAGGCAAATACAAAAAAGTTTGGGTCTCGTGGACCATCTTTCAGCTGGCCAATTTTGCTCATCACCGAATTTTTCATTGTCTTTGACCTTTAGAACAAGTGTACCAAATTTGAAAGCTTTATCTCAAAAACTGTGGCTGCTATCGCGATACTACAGACATACGGATAGATTCTTTTTTCATAAAGTTATGTTTTTTCTTTATAATTCGTCAAGATTCGTCCAGAAATGCAATATAAATTTTCAATTTTTTTCCCGAAATTGTACCTTTTTTCTTTTTTCATTCATTATGTCTCTTCTGGTGTACCACATTCACCAAATTTAATGTGTCACCTAAAATGTTGTTGACAATCTTAACTGCCAAATTTGGAAAGTCTCCCATTAGTATTTTTTGAGTTATCGCGGATAACTTATAAGTTATGTGCTGGCCACATCAAATATTTGTCTGTAGAAAATCCTATGACGGGAAATTTTTTTTTATTTAACTCATGATATCTCACAAACTTTCAAGTTAAGCACAAAAAATACCTTAAACAAATACTGTTCGCAGTTTTACTGGCTTTCCAACATTGGTTCATTTTCTTTTCGATTGAAAATATCGAGAAATTCACAAAAGAAACAACAGCATGTTCTAATGTGAGGTGTGTACATTGATCTACTGTTAGTTCCTGATCTCCGTGATAATTTGTGCTGTCTATAATGCATTTCAGGCATATAATGTTTCGCTTTATTTACACAAATGACGAATTATTGAGTATATAATACTACATCAGTCAGGATTCTTATTTTCGATTTTCAAAGTTTCCTTAGTTTTAATCCGGTAAAATTAATTGAATTGTATAAGGCGTTTTAAAGGTATCTATTTATTCATTTACTTTTATTATATAAATATTACAGGTAGGTACATATTGAATTATAATATGGATAGTGAGTTAGGAATCCAACTTTTTTATCATTTATTTAACGTCGGCATATTTCCGTTGCCAAGGCTAATGACCGACTCCAAGAGACGAGCTACCACAACCTGGAAATTTTGTCGAACCTGTTCATTGTCGAAAAGTAGAGATGTTTAACTTGTCTAACATCTTATAGACAAGGGACCGTCTGATTTACATCCGCTCCAAAGAATGGTATATCCATTATACAATACTCGGCTAAGATTATATAGCTTCTGCGTTTTAAGCTGATATACAAGTCGCTAGAAGCTGAGCGAGGCTGCCATGTATCGCTGGTATGGTTATCCATACAACTACTAGCCTTGGTATCCGTTGTTTTACTTTTCCTATCGAGTTCGACACGATGTATAGTCAGTGCTACGCTCACCCTAGAATCCAAGTTTAACCTGAATATTAAAGGAAATCCAAGCAAAGGATCAATTTTAAAAAATTTGCTCATAATGGTATAATAAATTATAATTCCAAAGTATTCCAACAGAGAAGGTAGGGTCAAGTTAGTTTACAAATAAGTAATAAATACTAGTCAAATACAACTCATTAGTACTTTGCTTTCATGTTGAAACTAGTGACTCTGAAATTTCTCTTGCTGTCGTTGTATATATACCTACTTCGTACTGACGAAGACAAAACCAGAAACAGATCTGCAAATGGCATGTACAAGGGCCTTAAGAGATTTCCATTGATGTGGTAAATATCCTTTACTAGTAGGCAATCGCAATTAAGCTTAATCACTGATTTTAGTATGATACAAATCTATAAATCATTAAAAAATTGTGTATGTAAGTTGGCCAATTTATTTAATCTTCAATTAAATAAACTGAGAGGATTTCGACTTTGGTACCAATTTAGGTATTATTTCTAGTATTTATTACTATTTTGTAAATTTAAAAATGTATTGTGTGTCAATCATCTGCAGCTGGTTGTTTAGGTTGCAGTACAAATAAATCGAAAAAGAAATTTTCGTAATGTGAGAACATAAGGGTTTCATTAGAAAAGCAAATAATGTCAATTATAAATATAAATATTAATGAAATTGATCTAGAAAATTTTATATTATATTATAAAAACTGTGACGAAACCTTTACCAGTCAACACAATATAAATGCAAAAAAAAATTAGTCCTCAAAGAAACCATTTCGTACACCCGGTTCAGATGTCTTAAGCTCCAAGACTGTACAGCATTGTCTTAGAGTCCATTATAAAACTAATATATGGTTAAATCGTTTAAATCCACTTGATTTGCTAAATAAATATATTCGATTGTGGTTGACAAGTTGTTGAAAACAAAATACTATCAGTTCTTCAAACAGATATCATAGTACCCTAAGATAATTCTGGTAAATTGCAGTTGCAGAATATGTAAAAATACCTACATGTTAATTAATAAATTATTATTATATTATAAAATTGTTTGTAGGTTGTAATAAAAAATAATGTTCCTGCAAAAAAACAAACAGCTACTCTGCATTGGCACTTGTCGTCACTTCATGTTAACTTGTTCTAAATGCAATAAATGTTCAAGAATTTTTTTTTACTTCAGTCTTTAAATTAAACAATCTGTTTTCAAAAAGTAGTAATTTTTATTAAATATACAATACCCTCATAATAATATATAAAAATAATATTTTTGATGAAGCATGTAAAGGCTGCACCACCGCAATACTCAAATCGACATGCTTCACGCCACGCCGTTGCATGGTCTCAATTTTTTACAATTTTATAATTATTGTTGTTTCGAGAAAATCGCAATTAAACTTATATATGCTCATGTATTTTGGAAAGATTGTTAATTATATCAGTACACTTTTAAATATACTATTACAAGGACCTCCAGCAGAGTTTATAGGTATGTTATTCTAAAACACAAAAATTAGAAGAGGGGTGTTTTTTGCTAAAATAACCCCTACCAACCATCAGCACCAAACGATTTTTGTACGACCAAGCTGGTTTAATTCTTTGGCAGGTACATGATAATTTTTCACAGTCAAACCATTTTAAACACGATGGGTCCACGGATGATGTAAGATAGCACTAATATTTAATTTCTCTATTTATAATTATTTAACATGGGTTTAAAGAAAAGTGAATACATGATTATATAGCCAATTAGGTTTATATACTGGCTTGTATAATACTAATTTTTATTTTTATGCATGATAAGAGACTCATATCTAATTATTTTGGATACCAGTTTTTGTTGTGAACCTTTTTAAAATTTCATATAGACAAACATAAGATACTGACGTTTAACTGTTGTAATAGTTCTTACTTTTATTTATTTATGCCCAAAACAATGTGTTCTGCTCGTTAAAAAGTGCAATTCGAAAACAAGATATTATGTAGAACAGGTAAACATATTTCCTAAAATGTTACGATGATATTAGACGCCATATGCGGCTTTATATGGTAATACACATTTAAAAACTGTTGAAGGTACCGAACTCACGAAATGTCCCTCCATAAAAATAACAATATAGCTTGCCATTGGAAGATCTCACTGACAGTACGTTTTAGTTATTATTTCTTGAAGCATTTTTTACAAAAAAAATGCATTTTTATAAATTTCAGTTTTGCACCGTAAGTAATTATCAGCAAGAATCTGAGGATGGTATAAGTGACTTATTTTTATTATAATTATTTCTATTTCTACAAACGGTATTAATTATTGGTTTTAAGGCGGTTTTTTCTGGTCACCATAAAAATTATATAAAACAGGAAAAAACAGATACAATCACTGGGTATCAAGAAGTAGTTTACGCTTACGTATTTATATAGCATATATAGTACATGTATATATATATATATATATATATATATATATATATATATATATATATATATATATATATATATATATATATATATATATATATAAATATATAAATATATATATATATATATATATATATATATATATATATATATATATATATATATATATATATATATATATATAAAATATATATGTATATATATATATATATATATATATATATAAATATATAAATATATAAATATATATAAATATATATATATATATATATATATATATATATATATATATATATATATATATATATACAGTTTGAAAGAAAGTTGTTTTTCTTTTTGACTTCTTGAACCTTATTTATATTTTTTTATAGTGTTTTATTGTGTTTACGAGTAAACACAAAAACATCATCGGTTAGTGTAAAACAGTAAAAATTTTCTATTACATAAAACTTGAAATCGTTTTTAAAATTTGTCATTTAATGAGAACGAAAAATAAAAAGACACAAATCATCTTAAATACTATATGTATTTAATATCCAAAATTACATACAATACTGATGCACATTTTTATTTTTACTTAATAAATACGAATATTTTATTTTATGATTCTAAATAATCGTATTTTCTAGGTTAAAAAAAATAAGCATCGGTATTGCCTGTAATTTTATATATTAAATCTATATGGGATTTAGAATGAACTATAAGTTTTCATTTTTCATATTACTAACAGAAATTTTTTAACAGGGATTTATATATGTATTTAAGTTGGATATCTGATGAAAACGTGCAGCCTTAATATTATCTATTATAATTGGTTGGTTTTAAAAGTGTAAGAACTCTTCCACTGTAAAAAATCAGATAGTTCTAGAGTAATGAGTTAATGACATTCAAAAGTTAACCTGTTTTTTTTAACCGTACGAGTATTATAATTGCTGAACAACTTTTTTTGCAGTACCTATATAAAATCTTCAAGTGTGCGCAGTTCTCTCATATAACGGACGATATTTTCTAACCATAAGAAGTACTTATACATTTATACAACACTGAATACTTTACGGCTTTAAAATAACTGAATAACCGGAGATAAAGGAAAATTTGAAAGTTGGAAACAGAAACCTGCATCAAACGGTTAAATCCCAAACTCGTATTTCTGAGTGTAATTAAATTAATATTTTTTGTGAACCCCATAACTATAAAATAAGCAGTCATAACTATCGCAGTAGTTGAAAAATAAGTGTTAATTCCTGCTTCAGATTACATCTTATGAAGGCTTATATCATCTCTCTCAAAAACTTTTTCTCTTTTTTTGGGAGGGAGGGGGAGGTGGCAGAATTAGGAAGACGGTTCTTATCTTAAATAAATTCTAATAGGGTTTGAAATAACTGATGAAGTGTATCTATCTAACGACAGGGATTAGTTCTAAACATACGACTCAAAAAACAGGACAAATTTTTAAATTATTTCAGAAAATCAGGAAAACAACATAAAGTTATTTAGAACTTAATGTAACTCAAATTTGAAGTAAATATAAATGGTAGCTATAGTTACAGGCAAGGATGAAGACATCTAGCATTACCCAGGGGCACAAATTGAAAAGGAAGTACAAATTGAAAAGGAGGTACAAATTGAAAAGGGGGTGCAAATTTTGTGACAAAATGAAAACGGCGAGTAGCTAGCTATTCAAATTAACACGCCGAAAAAATTACTATGATAATTTTTATAATGTTACTGTCGTCGTTACAGTAGTTATTGTTAACGGAAAAGAAAACTGTCGAAAATTTTCACCGAGCAGAGCGAAGTGCACCTTTTTGTTTGGTGCCTTTGTTTTTAAGTAGCGTAACATGCTGACATAACGTTGTAGTTACTCTACTCGCTGTACTAGATTAGAGCGTATTTATTACTTTCGTCGAAACCTGCATTCGTTCGATGCTCATTTTTGGAATGAATTATCACTTGCCGACACAATTTTTTATAACATAGTTCACACTACTGTTATTATAATGTTAATACCTCCCTGTTAACTGAAAAAATATCCAACAAGTCCTTACGTACCATTTTTGTGTGAATACAATAGACCCTATTATATTGCCAGATAATAAATTTTATGATGGGTCGGCAATTTTAGGGGAGCAACTTAAAGTAAGGTGGGACATTTTCAGTATCAGTCTTGTTCTGACCTTCCAAGTGCCCAATTGTGTATGTTAGAAAGTGTTTTCGTTTGTCAACATAACTCAGTTACGACAAAAATGTCCAATAAAACGCGCCGAAGTTGCAGAACCTCACCTGACAAGTTTTGTTACATTTGTGGAAAATTCCTTGTGAAGTCACAAGCTCGGCCATTGTCTGAAAATGTGAAAAGAGTATTTTCTGTATTTTCGAGTTGTAATCGGAGATCAATACAAGCAATAGGCTCCCCACGAAGTTGTAGCGTGTGGGAAAACTAATGTACATAAATTTGGCAGGTAAACACAAGGCTAACCTTGGTTAAAACAGTATCTTTTAGATCTAACTAGATAACGGGGGCCAGACTTATTTTATTATGTCGGGTAGTAAAGCTAACGGCAGTTAATGTGTTTGTTGCATTGTAAAATTTTAGGACATCATACCAAAAACAGTCTTAAGATATTGGTGTCAATAAAATACTTAAACAATTATTTATGAACTGTGAACTTTGCAAAAAATTCTTTTACGCAATTTAAAATTTTTTGGCAATTTGTAGGCGAAACTTTGAATTTTTTTATGAATATGTTTTAATACGATTCCTAGGTACCTTCGAGTTATGTATTGTTAAATGAAGGCTCTTCTAGAAACAATGTTGTTTTAATTCCAGCTTCCACATCTGTAACCATCTATGGATCTAGTTGGAATTTACCTTGCAGTTACAAAGCATCCTGTTATTTTAATGGTTATTAGTCGTGAAAGGATTTATTATAAGCTCTTTATACCATATTTTAACAGCAACGTCAAAGACTGTAAGATATATGTAGAAAATAATGATTGATAGTACTTAGGAGTTGATACATTTTCATATACTCGCCATTTTTAATTAAAAAAAAGAACTACCGTTTTAAATACGTTATGTAACGAACAACTAAACTTCTAAAATTTGTATAAAATTGTATAAATTCCAGTACAATTATACCTATATAACTATTAAGTATTTAAAATTACAAAAACTTTAAAAGTAGAATGTCTTTCTGTACATTTTCAAATATCTACAGATTTTATTTTGAGACAGACAACTGTTCACAAGATATTTTAATTTCAAACATTTCTGCGAACTAAAGATGTGAACACGTTAATTAAATTTAATTATAGAAATCCTCATCAAATAAAACTATGATAATTTTGGCCAAAACCATGTTACATGTCCAGAGATAAAATGAATTTTTTACAAACGTATTAATATAACGCCATGCCCTGAAATGTGAAATGATGCGATTCTGAACAAAAGTCGTTTAACCTTTCGTTCAAAGTTTTATATAAGGATGGTATTCCTTCTTGGTTACCATAAATAACAGTTTCATTTTTCAAAAACTGAGTCTTCTTAGTTTGAGTGCTCCATAAAATGTTTAGTACGAGTATATCCTGTTGTGTTGATCGAAACAAAACAAATATACAGTTTTTATAACTTTTGGTCTATTCTGCATTCAAACAAATAGAAACTGAATAAAAAAATAAGTATATAACATTACCCTATGCTATCAGTCTAAGCTAACGACGGGTTTGAATTACTTAAAACTTTGTGATAAGGTAGTAAATGTATGTCAAATCTGACGAGGATAAAAAATTGTCTATGAAAATTTTGTATTAAACACTTACTTATACACCCTGAAATATTTATCAAAAAATTGCATTACAGGGTGCCTTCTCGGGTGAAGACTGTACGTTAGAAACAAATAAACCGTAGACACGTAAATAAAGCATTTCAGGTGCTCTGAATATAAGCCTTAGAGCGGATAAAAAAACACCCTTTATAGACAGATTTCTCTACTTTTTATTCTCGAAAAATGCGTTTTTCGCTAAAAAGCTAATTTTTGGTAGGCATAAAATTTTTTCTGTTATGAGATCGTAAACATTTATCGTTTGGTCTGCAGGAATTTTTAAATATGAGTGAAATACCAGTAGATTTTTAAAGTCGTTTTTGCGACTTTTATGATTTTTTTACTTTTTTATGAGAAAACGATGTTTACTATTACTATATCAAAATCCTAAAAATCAACCATTTTAATGACCTTCGTAGAAATTTTATCTCACAAAATAAATAAGTTGTAGACAAGTTATGACCAAAAACATTTAGCCCTGCTGGAAATTGGTCTACGGAACGCTAAGTTTTTTATTTTAATATTATTATTCTTGATGAAAGCTTTTAAATCAGATCTATTATACAGGGTGTTCCAAAATTATGTAACCCTACTTTTACAGTAAATATATGGGTTCAATATAAAACGAAAACTCTTATAAATATTTGGTCAATAATACATATTAAAGAAGTTACACCCTTTCAAAGACGGAGAAAAAAATATTGTTTGAGTTGTAACTCAGAAGCCATACGTATATCAAAATTTAGAGAGCGCTTTTTGTTTAGAATCTAATCTGTGTCCTCCTATATTTACTTTTCAAGTCAGTGGTCAGGGGCGGTGCAGAAAAAACTTAGGTTGAATGTATTTATAAATCTTTTTGAATTCATTAGCTCAATTAAATATTTGACTTTAACATATGATTTTTCAATCATTAGTACAGAAAAATTATATACCTGTCATGTTTTGATAGGATTCACCGTTTTTTGTGAAAACCAACCTCAAAAGTCTAATTGTATCGCAGGATTCTTCTAGTATATAATTATATTAATATTAAAAGCATACCTGCAAGTTCTTTGACTGCAATGCAAGCCAAGTGCTTACATTCTTTAAAATGTGTAAACATTTAGTTGATCTTTGCTACTATATTCACTTTGAATTTAAATGATGGAAGCTTAGTATACTTAATAATATTCATTATACTATAAGAAGTATGCAGTTCAATCAGACTTTTGAAGTAGATTTTCGCAAAAACGGTGAATCCTATCGAAATATGAAAGGCATATCATTTTTTCTGCAATAATGATTGAAAAATCATATTTTAAAATCAAATTTTCAATAAAGCTAACGAATATTTACCAACCTAAGTCCCATGTCCACCGCCCCTGACCAATTAACAAAAAAATAAACATAGGACACTGTTTAGATCCTAAACAAAAAATAACCTCTAAAGTTTGATATTTGTTATGGTTTCTGAGTGACAGCACAAACAATATGATTTTCCTTCATCGTTGAAAGGGTGTAACTCCTTTAATATGTGTTATTGACCAAATGTTTAAAAGAGTTTTCATTTTATATTGAGACCATCTACATACTGTAAGAGTTTGGTGATATAATGTTGGAACATCCTATATAAAGTTAATAAAACACATTCTTCCAATGTTTAAATAAAGCTGTAAACTGATATTATGAAATGTTGGCAGTTGCTAAAATTTTACACGGCAAAATTTACAATTACACGGTGAGGAATCATTGATTCCCAAATTGCCAGCGACTTTGAATAATTATCCTGTCACTATTTACATATTGAAGTCATCTTCACGTATTTTATCCTGAGTCAAAAAATTTTGCACTCGAAAATTATAACAAATGTACAAGTTAAAGCCAAAGCTATATAAAATAGTTAAATATCCATCTTTACTTACCACAAAATCCTAGGATTTTCTGGGAGTTACTTCGGTGACTTGAGAGCAGAGCTGTCAGGTACTTCAATTAAAAGAATTGAAATAGTAATTTAATTATTTTTAAGTAATTAAATTACTTTAATTCAATTACTTTTTTGGACGCCTTAAAATAATTGGTATTTGAATTACTTTTGTAAAAGTAATTGTAGTTGGTAATTGTTTTATTGTTTTTGGTAATTGAAGTACTGAACAAATAATTCAATTCCTTTTGGGTAATTCAATTCCTTTCAGATACTTCAATTACTTTAAAATAATTGAAATTGTATCGAAAATATTCTGAGAAAAATCGCAACGCGCTCGGCTTTAATAACTTGTCTGAACTTGTCGTTTGACAGTATTTTCGTTTTCTTTCAGTTATCCAGTGCACTACACAGTATACAGTAGCTGTGATTGCAAGAAAACCATGTTTTTAATTATTTGTGTCCTTGTGTTTTTAATTCTTAAAAAGTTGCCTGGCAAAGTAAGTACTTAAATATTAAATAATAAATTTGTTCTTTACTATTTTTTTAAATATTAATATATGTTATACATATATCTCCGATATTAGCAATATCTATTATTTTACCTATTTGCTTTAATCAAATACCTATTAATATTAGTTACACTGACAAAATTTTTTTAATAATGATTGTAGAAACAAAATTTTTGCACAGAAATGCGTTTCACGTTGAACTCAAATATCGAATAAAAAATGTCTGTCTGTATGTATGTCTGTGAGTAGACCATTTCTTGTCAACACAATAATTTCTTTTAGACTAAAAAATTTTATTTTAAATTTAGTACCTATATATGTAAAATAGCTTGGTAGAATACCTACATACGTGTTTGAATGACCTAATAATTATTTAAAAATACATGTATGTTGTGCTCTTTTTGGTAGGTATTTGAATTTCTTTTATTTTTAGTCGATATTTCAATTATTTTTGGTAATTCAATTACATTCAAAGTAATTCAATTAAATAGAGTAATTGAAGTATAAGGTAAAGTAATTGAATTCCTTTACTTGAAAAAATATATATTATTTTCGACGAGTAATTGATACTTGAAGTACTGTGTAAAATGAGGAGTAATTGGTAATGGAAATATTTACTACTTTGATTGATAATTGGTAATTGGTACTTCAATTACTTTTAATGGGTAATTGTGACAGCTCTGCTTGAGAGGCGGTTAAGAAAACATTTAATAGAAAAAACAAAACATTTGATAATCAAATTTTCCATGAGTTGTTCTAGAAAAAATACCCTTAATTAAATTATTCACATCTAAAAGTTCTTGGATATAATCTACCACGATGTTCCATGAATATCCTCTCCAAATTTGATCTCCTTTTGAAGCAAACTTGTGAGTTCCGAAAACTATAAAAAAACTGGGAAACCGTGTCGTAAGGTTAATTTTTCAACACTCCTGAGGCTTTTCCAAAATTACCGACATATCCTAACTACCTGAAATAACTTCTATACGATCCTAGGTATTGTTTGCTTTTAACACCCAATGTCTACAATTTTCTGGCAGAATGGAGCCAGAATATTTTGAAAATACTCCAGAGACATCCACGTAGTTCTAGAGAAGTCCAACAATTTCCTACAATCTGATAATTTTTCAACTACATATGAAGAACTTCAATGCTCGCATATAGGTCTGAATTATAAATGATATTGATGTGCATGTATAATTTAAATTTTATTACTGTTGGCCTCAACATTTACCACGTTACTGAAATTTAGTTTCTAGAAAAAAATAATAAAATAATTATTGGATATTACATAAACATTCTTTCAAACCTAAAGTGATAACAATGATAAATACCTTTTATACTCACTTATCTGAATGCGCTAGTATAAAAGTTTTAGGAAGATAATACATCAAACACGATACTTCAAATACATTTTATCGCAAAAACTATTAAAACAACTATTCAATCTAGAAGCAAGTTTGCATTGGATTAAATAATATTCTTAGTATTAGAAGCAAAAAAAATATTGAGATTTAAAAAAATACCTTCGCCAAAGAAGTCGACGTTTTTTATGTGGCAAATAAGTTTGAAATAAACTGTACGTTAATAAACAAAGAATATTTACAAATTTCCCGAGATATTAACTAAATAATTAGAAAAAGCCAATTAGTCAAATCCGCTAATTTAAAATAGGTATAAAAATATTTATAAGCAAATTAATTAAAGAATAATTTATAAAACACATAAAATATTCATTTGTCAGAATAATTTAACATTCACACTTCTTGGAATTTCGATTAAAATGTGCAACTATGCATCCTGAAAGCATCATGTTAGAAATAACAAAAATATACGTGTGATACAGCATTAAGTAGTAATAAACGTATAATTAACCAGTTCATATGCATACGTAATTCTACAAGTACCTAACATATACATATATTTTCAAGTGCAAAAACACAGACAGGAGGACAACTAACTGTAACAAATTCCGAAAAATTATAAAAAATGTAGTATTGGTTTCTGATATTTAATTTTAACTTAACATTTGTAATTACAACTGCTAAAGTACACTCACACGTGTATACAGTATGTCCGCGGATGGGGTTTACAAGAGGTGAAATTGCTAAAGTATTCAACCTTTCGAGAAAGAGTTATTCTGCATAAACGGTCTTGCTTTCTTAAAAATAGTTATTTATGACAAAAGGACGAAAAATCATACGATTACGGAAAATGGTCGGACGAGGCAAAGCCGAGTTCGACAACCGTATGAGTACGAAAAATATTTTCGTCTGTGTGTCACAGTATTTTTCATTATTATTATTAGAGAAGTAAAGTCTGTTCACTCAAATTTTGCAGTGGTGGGTTGGACTTAGTGAGCCTGATTTACAATGGGCAAAGTAGCGAGTGTATTGTAAATTGCTTATTTTCAGGATAAATATATCATTGTGGGTTACTTATTTATTACCAGGCGTAAAAAATATTTCAAGGCATTAGAATTAAGATAAACGCCTTTTAGGTTTATAGAATCAGTGGCAAAATATTTCAACAGAGTGTTCATACGTAATTTATTTACAATAAAAAAGAAATGCCTTTTATTGGTTAGCAGTGGAAAGAAACAAAATAACAAAAATAAAATTGACATATTTTCTTTAAGGTTTTGAATAAGAAACTAAAATGACTTGTTACGCCAAAATAAGAACACACTAATTCAATAAAAAAATTTCGATTTAGTTATAAGAAAGCCAAACATCTTAAAAATTTCCGTTACTTTTTATTTTGTGTACCCATAAGAAATAATGTCAGATAATAAATCATTTTAAATTCTACCTGCTTCAGAGCGGACCAACTTTTTGCTGCACAATTTTCATATTTCTTCTAAACAATGTTATGTTTCTCTCTATCTTAATATAAAGCAATATGCTGCATTTTGAACATTTATTACTACTGACCTATGTAAAAAAGTGATTAAATATACACTATATCATACATACTCCGGTCATTCATATGAGCACATAAAAAACTGTTTACCTGGGCTCGCACAGTGACCCTTTGTCGACCGTCAGTCTTGCGTAGTTCTCTAGCATAGGCGTGCGGTGCATTATAAATGCACAAAATGTATTTATATAATACCGCGCTCCTGTGCTAGAAGTTTTTATGTGCTAAGTTAAGATGAAATAAGTTTATATCTATAACAAAAATCCTCATTTAGTCGACTGTTAAAATTTTCGCTATTAAAACTGAATCACCTCGTATAATAAAAACAATTTAAAAAACAGTGAATCATTAAAACATCAAATACCTTACCGATTATTATTACAAAATCAGCTTCTATCTTAAATATAACATATATTATTATTTTTAGGTAAGGTTAAGGGAATATATTGGTTATTAACCATTAGGTTTAAACTTATATATTAATATTAGTCGTTGAAAACACTTCAATTCAATTTATATCAAAACACAATCTACAAACGTCCGATGCCTATGAAACAAAAAATTGGAAATTAAATTAACCGCTATCGGAACTTTGCACTTGTGTATATCTGCCTGCTGTCTGCTCCAATCATCAGCGCGCATTTTGTTCTCTATCCTGGCTTACGCTGCAAAGCTTATGTGAATAGACTATAGGTGTTTTTTTATTTCTAATTTTGATTTCAAAATTGCTTTATATTTTTTTTCTCGGAGCCGTACATTTTTTATAATATCTAATAATAATTTTTCAATAACAATAGGCAACACTTCTAATTTATCTACTGAATTATTTGAAATAAAAAACTTACTACTTCTTTGAATGTCTATTGTTACTCATTTTCAGTTTTGATTTTTAATTTCTAATAAAGCCCTAAATAAAATTTTTCTAATTTAATAATATAATTTAATTTTAATAATGGTCTCCAGATTCCCATGGAGGCAATGACCCCTCTTGGCTTCCCACTGCGGACGCCCATGGTTAAGACTAGAATTCAGGAGATATAGACATGTTTAACCGTGTTCTGCAACAACAACGATCTAGCTAACTGTACTACCGTCTCGGTATTTTAAAAACGCTATACCTTAACCGGGATTCGAACCCGGAACCGCTTGCTCTCAAGCATAATGTGTAAGCAGTGCACTGAGGTGACTTATAATAAATAATATTTATTTATTTTAATTGAAAAATCTGATCGTAATAGACCTCACGTCACTTTGACACAATCTAATTATCATGATATTTTGTTTCACTTGTTTATATATTGATCATTATTTTCTCTATAACTGTTCAAAAAGTTCTTTTCGTCCTAGGACGAAAAGAACTGAAAATGTAGTCGCCTAACAGCCACAACAACAAATAATATCTATTATAAAAAGGTGATCTTTTCGTCCAAATATTAGAACCAAAAAACGTCACTTTTCAATACAATCGAATAGAAATATGATTTAAGTTGAGAAACTTTATGTTTTTTATACAAGGTGCTCAAAAATTAGAAAAACTTGGAAATCGTTTAAGAGTAAATTTTACCTTTAATTTTGGAATACAATGTTAAATAAAAAAAATGTTTCAAATTTCGATTGAATATTATTAATTTTGTAAAATACGAGTTATAACGCATGTTTTTGAAACGTCTTCCTGAAAGGTAAGCATTGTCAGGTATTTTATAAATTCATAATTTTTTATCACATACTTAATCGCCTAGTTCGAATGATAATAGCTAAATAGAAAAGGTGACAAAAAACTAAACTAACGGTCCTTTACTAAAAATTCTCTTATTTCCAGCATTCCAATATTTAATTGACATTTTGGATTTTGACTGCTTATAAAATTTGACACAACTTTTTTATTTAACATTTTGTTCCAAAATTAACGATAAGACAAATTTACTTTTAAGCGAATTTTAAACTTTTGCAATTTTTGTATAAAAAACATAAAGCCGCTCAATGTAAATCGTATTTTTTAGGAAAGTATAAACTGTTATGCAGAATAAGTTCTTCGCTAAAAGTTGAATATTTTTGCAATTTCACCTCTTGTAAACCACATCCACTGACATACTGTATATATACATATACACCTAATACATTATTTTTGTCGGTTAATTGTGAACCAATGGTTAAGTGTTTGGTATTAAACTGTAGGTAAAAAAATCACCGCAATGATCCATAATGGTTCCATTAGAAAAAAACTTATACCGGAGAAACAACTAATTCCGAGATCGTAATCACTTTCTTTTTTATCAAACTGTGATATTTCGAAACTTCATGTAAATAAAGATGAAGTAATAATAATATGCCGGGTGTTTCAATTATGTTACGAGGGGGGTCATTCCTTTCATCAGAAAAAGCAAAGCAACGAGAATAACATTTTTTAAAAAAAAGCTTCCTAAGATTCTATCACCCCAATCCGCCCTAACTCCGATGCCACTGGTCAGTTTTTGATGACGTGTACGTAGCTACTATGAAATCAATTTTCTTTGCCAAGTTTGAAGTCATTACTTTCAAGTTTCAACCATCACTATGAGTAATTTTAAAAGGCCTGTTTAATGTGATACTTTCAAAGCATCGTAGAGCGTTTAGGAATCACTTTAAGAAAAATATTTTTCTTATTTTTATGTTTTTTTACGAGAGGAATCACCCCTCGAAGTTTGTCGTATCATCACTGAACATCCTGTAGAATAATTTAATTTCATTAAAAGACATTAGATTTACAAGGTTCGTATTTTGAGGTACGAAATGTGTTCTCAGTTGTTATAACTTAAAAGTTATAAATTATAATACGACTCAAAGGGCCTCGAAAGAGACAGGAGTATATTTTTTATATGCCCGCACGCTGTATTGACAGTTCATTTTTCTGTTCAGTATTATTTTTAGTCATTTATGTATTTTATATTACATAATGTTATTGACTAATAAGCGACTACAATTACCAATTATTCAGTATGTCTGAGACTGACTTCAGACCCCCCATGTGTATTTTATCAACATTAACAGAAACCACTGATTTACTATTTAAAAAATTTTGTTTTTTTGCTCACAGGTTCTTAGAAGGCGTAACGGTTTAAAACGAATATGATTAAAGATTAGGTCAAACCACTTTTTTATAATTAAGTTAATGTCAGCCATTCGTCTTAAAATTTTCGTGCTAAACTTTTTGCATAAGAATGTGGATTAAAAAAAAAACAATACAGGCTCGGTAATCTCGTCGTGTTCAAATTTTAAACCTATTAGTTCTATAAATTACTTATGGAATTCAACGGAATAAATATACTATATAATCTATTCCAAAGGATTTTGAACTCCGGCGATTCAAAATAAAGGGACAGTATGAAATGAAAGATGTGAATAAATGATCAAGTTGAAGTCATTTTTTGGAAAATATTTTTTATATACATTTTAAAAACCTAAGTCCTAAAAACCGCTCTTTCAATATGTGAACTAAAAATGATTTGAAATCTAAAATTTTTGTTTTCCCGTTTACTTTAAATGTAACGGGAAACTGTTATATATGTAAGTTAAAAATGCAAAGAATTCACTTGTAGTCATAATGATAAAATTGAAAAAAAAAGAAATAGGATTATAACATGCAGAATCGTACTGAACAGAGGCGGACTGGGAAGGGAAGGGCCGATGGGACTTGGCTGGTAGGGGCCTGAATATTTCTCTTCAGTTGTTAACTGACAAAAATAAAAGAAATATAAATGCATCAAAGAAATTTTAATATGTCCACATTTTTGAAAACAAATTTTATGATTTTTTCAGTTTATCTAAAATGCAATCAAAATCGATTAATTCTAACAGCTATTTCTCAACGTCCATAACCATAAATGCCTCCAATAACTTCTTAGAAAGAGTCATCCTTAATTTATTTTTGATAATTTTTAATTTATAAAAGTGTATTAGTAATATTTTGAATGAACGATAATTTGTCTGAATTAACAAAAAAAAACAAAATAATATTACTTAAATCAACAAATTCATTGTTATCGTGCAGCAGTTAATTTTTATTTATTTTCCATTTCCCTTTTGAGCAGGTAGTCAAAATGTATATCATTTAATTTAAAAGGATGTTTAGTAGATTTTGTTTGCTACTGTTAAATACATTTCCATATCATTAAGTAATAAGTAATAAGTAAAAAGGCATTCTCTTTGTCATACTCATAATAATCATGCATGGTAATGTATACACGATATCGCACTCTCGGGCATTAATTGTGGCGCAGAATTGAAAGTGTCCGAGAAGGCCGTAGACGTCAGTGTTTGTTATGAATGACTACATTAGGCAATAAGATTTGATATCGTTTTTGGGAGATTTTCAGTCAGACATAAAAGTCATTTTTTTAATGTTTCGGTTTATTAAACCGTCATCAGAGAACTGTAAGTAGTACAATATTTTAAAACATAGTTACGATTATTTTACCTTAAATACCTATACTATTAATTAGATGTTTTTAAAAATTTTATTACATATTAGGTCTTATTTGTTTGCCTGTTTGTATTTCGGTTCCTAATATTTTGTTTATGTTACCAAAACCATGCAAAATAACTTAGTTGTATTAAAACAGGAAAACAAATAACACCTAATAATGTAATAAAATTTAAAATAAACACCTAATTACTAGTGTGTAAGTATATATTATGTAAAATAACCCTAAGCAATTCTTTGCATTCTTCCACCTTTAATTCTTTCGGGCGTACCAGTTAAATAAAATTGTTTTGTATTCTAATGTATATAAACCCACGATATTACTTCTTTCTCTGTACTTATATATTCTCCTGGGTCGGAAATCCCACGCAGGTTGCTATAGTTGCCCGCGTGTGCAATGATTGGTCGATGCTCTCATACAGAGCCATCCAAATGGAAGTCGCAAAGGTGCGACTGGCCTCCTGTCAGTGATTTTCTTTTAGTGTCTTTTTTTAGTTATGTCCATCATTTTAACTCAGCTACACCGTGCAGATGACGACCAATCAATCACAAACACGTGCGCACGGTTTGCATATATACATATATATATATATATATATATATATATATATATATATATATATATATATATATATATATATATATATATATATATGTGTGTATATATATATATATATATATATATATATATATATATATATATATATATATATATATATATATATATATATATATATATATATATACACGTGACCGACCGCCCCGTCGTCGGTCCCCAATAACCACAGAGGCGTGTGTCAATAACTAAAATGAAATTCGATATTTCAGACTCATTTTTTTTGTAATGAATAATAATGACTGGAGATTAGAGATACCTAATATCTTTATTTCCTAAATCGTATCATAGTTATAGATTTTTTTCATCTGAGTTAAGGGGGCTAGCATTCTGGGGGGCTCGGTGGGACTTTGCCCACTTCTGCCAATGGCCAGTCCGCCCCTGGTACTGAAAAATTATTAATATTGCGTTAATGAAAAAATTCTTACACAGTGTTTAACATGCAGCTTATCCGACGTCTTTTTAATAATATCTTTTAAGTCGAGCTCTGTCCAGTACAAATATGAATCTCCGATGTCAAAAGATGAACTCGTCATGTAGAGTAATGTAGACATTGAATCTCTAAAAACACCTTATACTATCATTACGTGCATCACTTCAGATAAGCATGAAATCCGCGATTATACATTGTTTTTTTAAAAAAAGCTGCTTCGAGCAGGTTCATATTATTAAAGTATAGCATCAAGTAAAGTATAGGACAGGCCAGTGAAAGGTGACGAAGTGCTTTTGTTGGGAGCTTCAGTTAAATATAAAGGAAGAGAATGACCTCCAAGGTATTCTTTTTGTAGTATTGATTGGAAATTATCTAAAACTGATCGCAATAAAGCTGCATCACTTCAATGGTGTTTAGTTTCAACCACTAGTTCATTGATTCTTATACTGTCCCACTAGTCACCACTGGTCAGTGAAACTGCATAACTTGGGCATGTGGCAACACAAATTTCCTAAACTACTTCGTGCCGTTAGCTCTCGCTGAAAACTGAAAATTGTCACTACATCGGAAAAATAAAAAAGACAATAGTTTTTAAAATTATATTAAACTTGGCTGCAAATTTAAAGTTAACTCTTACACGTTTAATAAACTTGTAAAATTGTTAGAATATAACTATTACTACTACTACTACTACTACTACTATTTTCAACACCATTTTCATTGATTTGACTAAATAATTTGTATGTTCTTGCTTAACATTAAATAAAATTCTCTTTAACACTTATTAAGGCCACATAAATGAATTGTTCAATAAAAATACTTTTGCATATTTTACGTGAACCAGATTTTGACCAACATTTTTTTATAACGGAATTTGACTTTTTGTTCGCCCTTGTTTCAATACCTGCTACGACTCGGCCTGTGTCATAAATAGCACAAAAGGTCGTTCCTATAGATGTTCTGATACTAAATTACTATTCATGAATCTTCTATCTATATTTTTGCACTAATAAATTACCATATCATAAAGAGTATTTGGGAGATGATGACACTACTATTAATTTCATTAGATAAATTAAATAAGCAAAGCGCGACCGCTGTCTGCTATATGATTATGGGAACTACACTCGGTCAAGGTCATCAAACTTGTTTGAAATTATATAAGCAGATCCACTACCGTAGGAGAATAATATTAAGCTTATTATGTCAAAGTTTTAAATTTAGAATTGTAGGTTTATTGCAGAAAAATCTGGTGCATAAAAAACTGTAAACAGGAAATTTAAAACTACATACAAAGTTATTTTCAACATAAACATACACATACACATACACAAAAATGAAAACACTACACCCCAACATCTAGAATGTGTGAACATATTTTATTTAAATTTTTACAGCACGAAATAAATTATTGAAATTTTGTAAAAGTCCCTCACGACTTATCTTGCTTTTTTGTTGTTTTGATCTTGAAATTACTAGTCTACTATAAACGAGTTTTTTTATTAAATTGATCTTGTGTGAACATTTGAATAAAATATTTTTACTCATTCAAGAAGATTGCGGTATGCAGCCAGTATTTATTCATTTTGTAGAGAAAAGCACTACCTAACTTGTTTTTCGTATTTAATCAGATCATGTCAAAATAACGTGGAGGTAACAAGGCGTCACATACGTGACAACACTAAAAGTCACAAATACATCAAATCTGCATGGCAGGGAAGCATAATGTCTACGAACAATAACTTGACAAAAATAACTCGCATTTTGTCGCGTTAAAATCACTAGATACGACATATTAAGTCACATTTTTGTGACAAATTTTACATTCAATTGTAAAATATATTTAGTTGCATTTTATGTCAACAAAACAATTAAATCAATTTGGGTTTTTAATTTTATAAAGAATATTATAGAAGTTATGCTATAAATAATAGTTTCTTCAAATAATTGCATATATTATGCAATTTCATACAATTTAGTTGATTAGACAGAGGTAACTGATTTATATCTATTTAAAACAGTTCTCATTACTCTATATTTAATTGTAGGCGTTGAAGTCTGCCTACTGCCTATTCATGAAAACGTAGTAGATAACTACAATATTAAAAATGTGTTTTATCACAGTCTTAAGCAAAGTAAATTTAGTTTATAATTTAACATAATCTGTATTTTATACTATGTAGGAAACATTTCTAACATATTTTTTACTATTTATTTATAACTGCAAAACCAAATATTCAATTAAAACACGTCTTAATTTTTGACTTTCAATCATATAAAAATCTTTCGAGAAATAATAGCCCTCTGAGAATGTATCGACTTTATATTCAGAGAAAGACAATTAAGACTTTCTACTTTGATCAGAATCATGAGCCAAAAGAATTGGAGAAATAAATAAAAATTTAAAAAACAATTAACTGCTTTAAATATCATCTATAGAAAGAATCCTTCAGAAGGTATTGGAAACTTTCATCTGTGGTACCTAATTTTGGTGAATATATCGCCGATTTTTTTTGTAATGTTAATTTTTTCAATAAATAAAATCTTTTTTTCGAGACATTGCTACATTCAACGTCGCATGGGAAGGCGGGAAGGTGCGAATTGAAAATGTAATTGCTAAGATTTAAATCGATATTCTGCAACTTGGAAAATTAGAATATTTTGGTATTTTGATGTTAAATAATTGAACTGAAAATATTGTACTTATTTAATTTAATAGACGTCAGAATAAATCACTTTCGGGGTCTGAAAATTTTATATGTATATCGATCAGGAAATGTTTTAAAAATAATGTAATTAATGCAGTTTTCATTTATTTCCAAAATAGAAATAAATTTACGCAAGCGGACACCTTTACCATGCACAGGTCTGATAAAATGAAGACAGAGATTGAGATATGGACAAGAACAAACAGTAATACTTTCAATGAAAATTGAAGATCAGGTCAAGTCTCTTTTAAAAGACAGGCGTTTTCGGAGAAAATATCGGGACAAATGTTTTGCTCTGTAACTTTGTTTACTTACATTGTATTACTTATTAGTGTAAAAGTAGTACTTGACGAATGATCATAAAAAAAACTCAAATGATCATTTATTATAATATGTCCACCGGCGCATTCGCCAAAAACGATGTAAGCTCTCATAACTCACAGCCTCGAATGCTAATTTTATCAAGCCCAGTAACTTTACTAAAAAAACATAAAAGTGTCTGTTTTATAATATTTAATAGTCCACAAAATGGATAAGGTCAGCCTTTAATATATCTCACGAAATTTTTGAAATACTCCGCTATTATTTATGTGGTCACTGGCCACTCAATCGATTTTGCCTAAACTTGTTTTTGTTTTACGGTCGAAATTCAATTAAACCTTTTGGTATTTATATATCTATACAACATAGTACATAGTGTATAAAAAAATTCACGGCACAACTTCAGAAAATATGCTCTTGAATATTATAATTAATCGATGTTTATTTATATTTCAGGACACGAGTAATGGAAAAACTAAAATTTAAAACTATACACATGCAAGTCAGGCTCATAATAATATTGCTTAATATTATGATAACGCCGTGTCTACCCAAAGAAGAAGTCAAATCTAGACAAAAAAGAATACTTTGGGTTACTCAGGATGGGAGATTAGCTCTACCCCCTGGAACAACGTTAGTAATATCACCTTCTCTATCAATGCCATTTGTAAGATACCCACCAGATGGATTCTTCTCGAATATGACAATTAGTCTACCATTCACAAGTAAGTTATGCACCATTTTTCAAAAAAAAGTAATAACGTAGATAGGTTGATCCCATATGAGTAATTATTCTCTTTTCTTTTGATTTATCATAAAAAAGTAATACATTGAAATTTTAATATTTTAAAAACGTAGTATGTACCTACCTACCTATATTTATTTAACACGAGATAAAGAAATTACAAAAACAATTACAAATTTCACCGGTATAACTTAAAATATTTATTGACTGTTTTTTTAACAAAGATATATAATATTATTTTTACAAACTGCAAATTTTATAATAATGTGTGTCATGTACACAACTTGACGCAGAAATACTAATATAGTTGAAAGAAGCTGATATATCGATTCTTAAAGGAATTTATCATATACTGAAAATATATTACAATGATGCTATGTTTAAAATAACGATTATTTTTGCAACTTGTTTTTCACAAATTTCAATTGCAATCTTCTTCTACAAAACTCTTGATAGTTATGCCAAAAAATATCGCTTGCGTCTCATACTCCCTTCAATACTAAAATAGTAAGATAACTCAAATTTCATCAGCCGACATTACCTCTAGTCATGGTTGAACTAACCAGTAAACACACATACGTTTTTAAAACGTATTCTCAACGTGTCATTGGTGTTACGTTAGAAAGTCAACCGTTCATTTATTGTTAGAACAATAACGGTCTATCGTAACATTAAAAACACATGATTTTTTTCACGAAAAATGTTGGCAGTCCTTTCGACAACGTTAAATTAACGTTATTTAAAACGTTTAAATAAAACTGTTCTTTTAAATGTTTATGAAACGTCCATTACAACTGAACAGTCCATTGAGGTTGAACAAAAACATTTTTAAAAGGTTTTGCAATTACGTATATTAGTAATACATTTGAAAATATCTGACATATTCGTTTCACATATGCCAATATTCACCGTTTATAATTTCGTTATCTGAAACATGTAAAACCGCGACATTTTTAAGTTGTACGTAAAAAAAGACATGTTATTCAAATGACGTTTGGACATTGTAAACGTCTTTCTAACGTATGTGTATTTACTGCCCAGGTAACACTAATGCTCTTATTAAGATCTCCAAGGTCGCTTTAAAATTATACAATAAAACTTCGAATAAAACCAAATGATCTTCAAGACAAGCTTAGGATCACCATAAAGCAGCTTCTAGCCAAAAAGGCCCATCCTAGAAAGGTCTTGAAGACTAAATTTTAAAACTATATTAAAAACCATTTAGTTTTAATTTCATATTCTTAAAGAGTTCTTCAAGGCAACCTTAAATTTATGTATTAAAACGTTTTGCATTTAAAATAAAATTGCAGCAGACTAATTGCCTTGAGAATCATTATAATTAATCCTAAAAGGGTTTTATTTTGTTTTAAAGTCGGACAACTTTATGCGTGAAATAGTTAAAACAACGGCAAGTCTCTAATGGGGCAGAGTGGTAATATTTTAAACGTAACGCATATAAAGCTGATCAAAAATAATAATCAAGTGCAAACTATTCTGGTAAAAATTACCAACGGATGGCACTTTTCTGACAAAATATAATAAAATACTTCTACATAACTCGAGCGCCACCAATATAATGTTTTTTTTTTATTATCTAAAAATTTTTTTAAAAATATCGTCAATTTTTATTTTGCATCTAAACATCCAAATGCATTTTTATTATTAAATTGCATGTTTGGATACACCGTCCTACAGTTATTTAAGAGGATGTAAAGCGCATATATTTCAATAATATTTTTTTCTTTGGCTATTGAAAATATTCATCATGGCGGGTCTGTATCTTATATAAAAAATGGCGTGGTCTAGATAAAAACTGATTGCAAGTTAATAGAACATTTTAAATCTTACAAGACTTAAAATAGCGTTTTATTTACCACTTTAAGTACAATTACTCTTCCAGACATTTATTTACTCTTCCTTTTAAAACTGAGTTGCTTTAATATGTTCAAACTCGTGACCTTATTGATTTAAAGGGATCTGGCGCACGTATGAAATCATAACCTTAAAATTGTGCCGGTTTTGTGATTGCTGGATTTAGTGACTTCGTTTTAATTTAAAATACTTGTCACTAATCTTTTCCATTTTAAATATGTCTTCTAGTTTTCATTCATGCATAAAGTAGGTACACGGACTGCACTGGTTCACTAAATCAGCAATCAGTTTATTGAGCAGATGGCGTGTTTTCTCCGATTATGGAGGGGGTAGAATTAGTTTTAATAAAGTCATCAAAAATCCAACAGGCATTTCTTTTAATCAAATTGACTAAATTAAAACCTTTGAACTTTTAAATATTCTTAATTTACTCTTTAAAAAGTAAAAACTATGTTTTAGGATTTAATGTGGAATTTCATTGAGCATATAGGCTTAAGATAAAATATTTTCTTAATAGGTTTTAATGACTACATCAAGGTTACTCCATAAAACTACATTAAAACCATTTGTTCCTAAATGGATTGTTTTAAAACCAACTTGCTATTTCATTCTTTAAAAAGGCAAATTAGTTTTAAAATAGCCAATGTCAAGAGTATTATAAAACTAGTATAAGATCAATAGGGCATTAGGAGCAAACAGTTTTTTTATTTTAATTTAAAGAGTGCATTAAATCCTTTGCATAAGAATCAGTGGTCTTTAAGAACTTTTAGTTTATCTTAAGGTAATTTTAAAACCAATATCATTTTATTGAACATGTTAAAGCACTTTTAAAACCTAAATAAATCAAAAGTATCTTAGAGTTGTTACTTGGGTGGGTATGTGCACTCGGTGACGAAACACCCTGTTATAGACATTATTTGCTAAGTATATTTTAAATTGTGAAACATTTAAGTAGTCCAAAATCAAAGCCTTCGATATTGATTTACCTACTAAATTTCTTGTTGAAAACTAAAAAAAAATTGAGAAGGAGTCATCGTAAACATAATTTGAAAATTAAACATCGTAGTAAGGTGAAATAAGTAATACAGCGATTCAACATCGAAAAGTTAAAACATCGATTTCCATCATAATATGATTTCTTTACGACATCAGTATATTATGAAACAGAGAGATGAGACAGTAAAAGTCAACACTTTCAGTTTGTCAACTGCGACTAAATATAAGAAACATTCTGATTTTCCAAAACCTGAAAATTTGCTGATACAACAAAACATTGAGGGATTTTACCTTATTATAGTTTGCGTCACAGATCTTTGAGGTGTGCTGACGTTTATAGAAATTGGACAGGGTCAGTATCGGTGCTGCTATCTTGTGCCAATTTTCAACTTTGCCACCCCATAAATAATAATAATAATATATTACATTAAAAATGTATATACAGGCGCCGCAACATATAGGTTTCCAGGTCATTTGTGATTTACGGTATACGTGGCGTATCGCTAGAATGGTTCAACAGCTATCTGAGTGGTAGAAAGCATTATGTTCAAATAGATGATGTTAAATGTAGTCAAATGGAACTTTCAGTAAGGGTATCACAAGGGTCTGTGCTTGGACCTTTACTATACATAATTTATGTTACAAACTTTAATAATATTAACTCACTTCTTTTTGCTGATGACACCTTACTACTTATTAATGCACAAAAAACTGAAGATGCAATTCTAGAGGCGAATGAACAACTAAGTAGCGCTCAAAATTGGTTCATTGATAATAATTTAATTTTAAATAATGATAAATCTGTTTTCATTCACTTTAATACAAGTAAAAACAATAATGACCATAATAGCCTTCTAATAAAATCAAATGGAAAGTCTATTCGACAAGTCGCATCAACTAAGTTCCTAGGTTTATATATTACAACAAATTGTTCTTGGTCGACATACATCAATGAAGTTTGTAAAAAAATAACTCCAATATACTATTGTATAAATCAACTAAGAAACGTTATTAATAAATCAGTATTAATTGATTACTATTACGCACGTTTCCATTCCGTAATTAGTTATGCTGTAATTGCTTGGGGTTCTTCACCTGACATGGAAAGTTTTTAAATTACAGATAACAGCTCTGCGTACTATAGCAGGAGTTACCAAGCGCACTAGTTGTAGGGATATTTTCAAGGAGTTGCGAATACTCATATTACCATGTGTTTTTCTTCTTAATTTACTGATATATGCTAAATCTCAAATGACTAACATTTCGCTTCAAATCACCTTTATAATACACGAAATACTTGTACGTCGGAACCTCCCCATCACAGATTGGCACTGTATGAAAAGAGTCCAAAGTACTTAGCTAAAGGTATATAATACGCTGCCTGATTTGTACTAATGCACGACAATAAACGAAAAAAAGTTTAAAACGCAAATAAAAAAATTACTTCAAAGTAAATGTTACTATTCTTTGAATGAGTACCTTCATGACAGGCTTTAAAGTTTTTAATTTTAGTTTTTAATTTTAATTATATATGAATATTTATGTATTTACATCTATATGTTCGTGTTATATTCTTATATGAAAATATTATGTTGTGCTTTTAAAATGTGTTTTATACTGTTAGGTGTTTTTACAATAAAGTGTAACTGAGTGACTCATTTATATGATCTTTTGGATGAATAAATATTATTATTCTGTGAAAGAGAACATGTTCTCTCTTTTGTAACGAATAAAATTTAAAGATAGGCAATAAATTACTTCTCTCCGCATAACCCGTGCATTCATTCAAGTAAACATATATAGTACAGCAGTCGAGCTGCGAAAAAAAAATTATTTAAAATTTCAGATTGGAAACCATTACGTTGCGGCAGCTGTACATATATACCTAAAAATTTTCGGATTTTGTGGCTGTTGTGAGTTTCAAATTCAAAATGTTAATAAATATTAACTTTTCAGACTTTAAAGCCAACGAACTCCTGCACAAGTTTTTTATAATCCAAACTTTCACCAAATTTATTTTCCATTGAAATGGCCGCCAAGTTCACCAAACGCACTTCAGTCATTGTTGAGCTTAAATAGGTTATTTTTATTTATTTTAATTTGGAGAAATTGCGTTCGCCACTAGCCACACTTATCGGAAATGTCAGTAAATCCGAAGAGCAATAGCAACGTTGGTCTATAGCAGTTACATTCGATTTCAACCTCTATTTTTAATTTCATTTGTCTGATTTGTGTTAAAATTACTTAATTAAGACTACTTTATAGAAGCATAATGATGTTTTAAATGAATAAGTTGCACTTATAGAGTCCGTTGACAATACAAAAGAGGCCAATTCCGTCACCGTGACGTAGAAGCGCAGTAACCATTCTGTTATTCTGTCATTGTAAAACAGCTCATTGAATGCTTGGGGTAGCCATGCTTGCCGCGCCGATAACGTCACGTCCCTGGCCTCTTTACATTGTAAACGGACACTATTTTTACTTATTATAAAGAAAATTGTATTACCCCAATCTTCCTTTCTGCTAATTGTTGGCATTCTTTTAAAGTTTTTATTTGAAGAATTACGTTTTGCCGCCCCTGAATTTTATCGTCATGTGCAATACATATTACTCATTGGGTTTCCCCGCCCCTAGACAGGGTCGGGATAGTTGCCTAAATTATATGGGCTCTTTTGTAAAATTTGTTTTTCTCAAATTTCTCAACAAATAAAGCCCACACATAAGGTGAATCAAAAACGAATATGTATGCTATTCAAGAAGCTCTACAATTTTTTTTAATATGACGTTTAAAGAAATCATTTATTCTTGGAAAATTTATTTTGACAGAAGTCCTCTAGGAAATATTCTACTTTTTGAATATTCAGAAGACTGAAATTTTGCGTGTTGTCATAAAAAAAATTAGGTAACGAAAAGCAAATGCCCTCAATCTGAAATAGCATTAGCGTGTAATAGAGAAAAACACAATTTGTCTTATATTTACATAAGATAACTAATTTATTATTTTCATAAAATGTTAGTTAAAAATTTTTGTTTCAGTTGACTTCAATAAACTAGGTCTAACAGACAATGAAAACCCCTATGGAGTTCTTCCTCCACTTCTGGCACGTTCGATGGGGCGTGCTGCTGGAGGATTATTAGCAGATTATATAGGAAATCTTTTAGAACATAGACGAAGTAAGAGGTCCAACATAGAATTACCTAAAAAACCACATGTAAATGCTTTTCATGGTGGTGAACGGGCGCTCCTTTACATAGCAGTAGAAGAATTACTTGAAAATTTTGGTATGAACGGGAGAGCGTGCCTGCTAAGAGCCATATGCGAAGTTCACGCTCATCCAATGAATAACTTTGGACTGATTGGCGAGATGCTGAAATTATTTTTCAGGTGAATATAATCATATTTTCATGACGTACAGATTGCATTCAATTTTCATCGAGTTGCATAATGAAAATTTGGAGCAAAATCAATTATTTCATAATTTTATTACAGTAAGTTACTACAACACAACCAATACTTATACATGCGATGATAAACCAACGAATGTCATTAATTAAAAAAAAAACCAAAACAACAATAATTACACGAGATTTAATTCTCCTTACATTCGCAAATACTTCACCTCCTATTACTCTCATTGCACCAAGAATTCGAGCTCTTAGGTCATTTAAGTCGTTTGTCCGTTGCTTGTACAGGGTGAGCAAATTTCGATGTTTGTATAGGGTAACTCGGTAACTCTAGGAGATACAAAAAAATGGAAGACACATTCTCGATCTCTTTTTTTGAGACAAATTCGCTGGCGAAAAAAATTTTGCTCTCGTCTTTTGTTTTCGAGTTATAAAAGTTCGATTTCTCGACTTTTAGACACATGTCAATATCTTGATTGTTTATATAGTTATGAAAAAACAACTTTTACATTCTTCAGTCACTTTTGTCTGTATAATACAGTGGCGTCGAGAAAAAGTTAAAAAAAGGTGCAATTTCGAGTTATGGCATAAAGTTGTATTTTTTTAAATGGGAATTATAGTTGGCTATGGTTTAGTTCAAAAGGAATTTTTTTTCTCAAACCGTATATCATGTGTGAGGTTGCTTTTGATGTATAAGTATGTAATAATGAACATAATCTTTTAGTAGATTACTTTTTGCGTTTTATTATATTTATTCCAAGTAGGCGTGTGTCATCTATGACAGTGTTTATCCGTTTGTCAATAAATTGCATATTAATAATTTTGTTTCCGTCATAATTACACCCCACTTTCCCGTAAAAGTGAAGATCACTTACGAAAATTACGAGAAATATGATATGCTAGAATGCTTTATTCAAAGTGATATTGTATAAAGTTATTTTTAAGAGGTTAAAAGAAAATCTCATTAATTGTGGGTCCTTCAACAAGCCAAGACCAAAAAATCAGATATTTATTTCTAATTTTAACATTACAATTACAAAATAAAAATTCAAATTAAAGTAAATGTTCAAACTGATGTCCGTTATGTTCGGTACATAAATTACACCCCTTTATAACACTCTAAACTGCAATATAAATATGAAAATTTGAAATGGAATTCACAGTCCATAAAATGTTGTCCAAGTTTATTTGTCAGTACTGGTTGTCTTGTATTTGTCTTTAATGTGAAACCAAAAGAAAAAATCCAGTGGCGTTAAGTCAGATTATCGTGGTGGTCACCTCACTGATCCGTTACTTACTCTCTAGTTATTTCCAAAATTGGCATTTCATAATTCTGAAACTGTCCTGATATATGAGGTGGTGCACCATCTTGTTGAAAGAACTGATTTCTAGCCTCAATTAAGGATAGATTGTCTATAAATTCCTCAATAATGTTCTGGTTGAAGATTTCGTAGTACCGTTGGCTATTAAGATTTTCTTGATATATGTGATATGTTAAAACACGATTGCCACGTAGAGCACACCACTGGCGGTTCTTCTATAGGGTCATTTGGTCAATGACCTCCCACATACAAATAAAAAATAGAGCTATTCATTTTCTGAAGTTTAAAAATATATAATATATATATTTTTAATATTCTTAAAAAATATATTAAGTTTCTACTTCATTCTATGCACAATACTATTCAAATATTGAGCCTCTACATTCATATTCATTACATTATTCATTTATAGAATTTAAAAATCTTGGGTCAATCCACAACTTGTCCTCAAAGTTAGCTACGGACCGAATTTACAACGAATTAAAGTGAAATAGACTTATGCGCAAATCGTCAGAAAGCAAAAGAGACAGAACACACTGGCGGGGACAATGTCCCTGACACATTTTACGGAAACGGTAACGCACGAAGTTCGCTAGTAGAGCAGTCTTAATGCTGACTAGGTATGCGTTGGTCGGTAAATTCTGTCGCGTTGTTTTTAATGTTTTTATTTGTGAACATTTTATTAGTAAACCTCTACTTGTCGTGAAACTAAGTAAAACAGTGTTTTTTGGTGTTTACTATTAAATATGAGTGTTGTACAAAATATATTAAAACTGAAAGATGGACATAAGTTGGGTTATGAAGACCGAGTGAAACTCAAAGGTGGTGGCCGTCCAAAACCTAATATGACGATAAAGCAAACATCTCTTGATGAGAAAAAAGAAGTTAATAGGTATTTTCGAAATTCAATGTACGATTTATCCGAGTGGATTTGTGGATGCGAGGTAAAAAATGCATTTTTTTGTTTCCCATGCCTGTTATTTGGTGATGATCCTGATCCTATATGGTCCAAAATAGATGTAACTGACTTGAAACATTTAAAAATAAAAGTACAGAAACATTCGCTCGCATCAAGTCATATGAATAACTGTTGTAGTCTAGCAACACTTGGTACAGTTGCTATTAGAATGCAGTTAGACAGTGCCTATAGAAAAAGTTTAAAAGCTTACAACGAAAACGTTTCTAAAAATAGATATATTTTAAATAAAATAATAGATAGTTCCAATAAAGTACAAGTAGTTTTTGTGTTTAGATACGTTTTAGACGGTGTTGTATGTGAGAGATTTTGGAAATTTAATCAGCCTCAAGGAACGACATCGCATCATTTGACAGATGTAATTTTAAAAGAGTTAGAATGTCTGAAAATTAATGAAAGTCCTGAAAAATTGATAGCACAAAGTTACGATGGAGCATCAGTAATGAGTGGTGCTTTTGGAGGTGTACAACCCAAACTTAAAAAAGAAGTTATCCTTCAGCAAATTTTATTCATTGTTACGCTTATCAACTAAATTTAATTTTACAAAAAGCATCAAGTCAGGATAAAAGCATACATTTTTTTTGCTAATTTACATAGCTTTTCTTCATTTCTTTGGAAAATCGCCAAAAAAAGAACAGCCTTGTTAGATAATGTTGTTAAGGTGAGATTACCTAAAGCGGCTCCAACACGATGGAATTTTAATACAAAGTACATAGAGACTGTTTATACCTATCGAACAGAATTATTAGATTGTTTAGAAAAAAATCATTGATAATGAATCAGAAAACAACACTCTAAACCAAGCTATTGGTTTAAAATACTACTTACAAAATGAACATTTTCTTTACTGGTTAAATTTTTTTCATTCAGTTATGCCTCATTATGATATATTGTTCAATCCATTACAAAAATGTAATATCGATGTCATAACAGTAAATAAGTGTATTGGCGTTTTTAATAGTAAAATTGAAGACATCAGAAATAAAATTTTTAATAACTATTTGGAGGAGACATCCATGCAGTCTGCCCAGAGATATAAAATGGAAGAATCAAAAAGGAGAATTTCATTAGAAGTTTGTGATATAATTACATCTGAGATCAAAAACAGGTTTGGCTTCAGTAATCATTTAGCAGTGTCTCAGTTATTTCACGCAGATCGATTTAAAGATTATAAAAAAGCTTTCCTCAAGATATGTTTAAATTAGTTAAAACGGAGTATCCAGTCATAAATCATTTGAAACTTAAAACTGAATTAGAAGTATTATATAGCTGAGAAGATTTTTCCAATAGTGAAGGTGCAGTAGCTATGTTACAGCTTTTTATTAACAATAATTTGTGCTATAATTTTTCTGAAAGTGTCAAACTGTTAAAAATCTTGTGTACTCTCCCTATGACTACCGTCGAAAGTGTACGTTGTTTTTCCCCCTTAAAAAGAATAAAGACGTTTTTAAGAAATACCATGGGTCAGGAAAGGTTATCTTCTTTAGCTATGCTTACCATAGAAAGGGCATTAATAAAGAAGATAAAAGACTTTAATGAAAAAGTAATTGACCACTTTGCATCTCAAAAAGACCGGAGGATCGACTTGGAATTTAAATCACTTTAAAAGGTAGGTAATACAGTAAACTTTTCTAATTGATCTCCCTATCTCTTGACTCACGAACCGCCACTGGAGCACACCAAACACTAAAACCAAAGCGTCCCTGAGATCGCACGTCACGGTGAGGGTTCATATCAGACCAATAGTGCTTGTTATGGCTGTTGAAAATTCCTGCACTGCTAATGTAGGCTTCATCTGTCCAAACTACATGTCTAGAGAAGAATGGATCTTGTTGACTTTTTTGACAATATCATACGCAAAAACTCCAATCGTCGCTGAAGATCAGTTGGTTGCAGGTGATGTTTTCTTATTGTATAAGGCGTGAATTTGTGTGTCTTCAAATACCCAAAGCTCGACGCCTTGAGATCTTAGAATCGGCTTCAATTTGACGACTTGAAATTGAAGGATTTGCAACCGCCATTACCACTACAGTTATAGAAGTTTCTTCAGCATCTTCATTGTCGTAATTTTTTGGTCTTGGCTTCTTGTTGGACCCACAATTAATGAGATTTTCTTTTAACTTCTTAAAAATAGTTTATTAGGTTCTCTTCTTTCTGGATAACGATTGAAATATATTTTGGATACAATATCACAATTGTTATTTCTTTGAATAAAGTATTCTAGAGCATATCATAATTCTCGTAATTTTCGTAAGACATCTTCACGTTTATGATTAAATGGGGTGTAATTATGACGGAAACAAAATTATTAGTATGCAGTTTACTGACAAATGGATAAACACTGTCATAGATGACACACGCCTACTTGGAATAAATATAAAAAATCGCAAAAAGTAATCTGCTAAAAGATTATTTTCGCTATTAAATACTTACACATCAAAAGCGACCCCGCATATGATATATAGTTTGAAAGAGAAAAAAATCCTTTTTGACTAAACCATGCTAACTATGATTCCCATTTAAAAAAATACAACTTTATGCCATAACTCGAAATTTCATATTTTTTTAAAATTTTCTCGACGCCACTGTATTATACAGAAAAAAGTGCCTGAAGAATGTAAAAGTTATTTTTTTCATAACTTTACAAACAACCAAGATATTGACATGTCTAAAAGTCGAAAAATCGAACTTTTATTTATAACTCGAAAACGATAGTTAGTTTTTTGCTTTCGCCAGTGAATTTGTCTCAAAAAAAGAGATCCAGAATGTGTCTTCCATTTTTTTGTATTGCTTACAGTTACCGAATTACCTTATACAAGGTATACGACTCTATAAAAAAAGTCACAGGAGGTCAAATCAGGTGACCGAGCCGGCCACTTTACTTCTCCTCTTCGTTCGAATCAAATGTTTGGAAAAACAGTATATAAATAAATTCTGTCCTCTAATCCACACAGCTCCTATTTTGTTGAAACAAAATGTTATCATTGTAGTTAGAATAAAGAGTTTATATTTCAGGAACAACATTCAGCAATCGGAGCAAGGTTGGAATGAACTTCACTAAATAACATGCAGACTTTCTTGCTGCGTTCTTTTTCGGTCTCCAAATCCAACCATAATTAGGATATCAATTCGTTACTTTTCTGCCAGGTGAAATAATTTTCGCTTTTAATCTCGGCTAAATTCAACTTATGCGTCGGATAATAAAATCACACTAATATTTAAACACTATCAGATATTAAAAAGCCAAAAAATGTGACAGAAACATGTCCTTTTGTATTCATTCTCATAAAAAAAGATGCAAGGACCATTGATACGCATAACCACTTTTAATTCTGTGTAGAAAATGCTGTTATTTAACATACATTTAGCAGTGTGGAGCATGTTCAGTTTCAGCAGAAGGGACTCCGACTTCGTATTTTACACGGTATTGCACTTCGTTTTTTTTTTGAGGTAATTGAGATAATTTAGTATAAAATGACGCTTCACTCATAACATATTTGAGATGCAAAGAACCAAAAAAAAAAATTTTTGTCACGGCTCTTACTCAAAAGTTGGCAAATACGCCATGGAAACAATTAACAAGATATACTACTCAAAAATGGTTGCAGGTGACGTAGGCACTTCTCACTCCTTTTATTATCAACTTTCATCCAGCGGCTTTCGGTATCGAGCTAGTGGTTTTATTCTGATTTTGATCTGCGCCGACTTATCACTGCAAATAATAATAAGTAGTAAGGGCCGGTAATAAAACCTTGGCGCATCGTGTGAGTTACTAAAATTTTCGACTTTGATCCCCCACGTTAAATTGCAGGAGTTCTGCAACCTGGAAGGTTGATGCGAGCTCATTTCCTGGCGTCAGAGATCGACCTTGGTAGCGGAAAGTAATTAAAAAATATATATTTTGTTAGACTAATATAGTTCGATTATTTTAATAGCAATAATTGTTTTGGGTTATTTTTAAATTGTCAATTACAACTAAGCAAGGTCAAGAAATACAAATATTACACTA
This sequence comes from Rhamnusium bicolor, assembly GCA_029963845.1. Classification (NCBI taxonomy): domain Eukaryota; kingdom Metazoa; phylum Arthropoda; class Insecta; order Coleoptera; family Cerambycidae; genus Rhamnusium; species Rhamnusium bicolor. The sequence goes on along the minus strand of JANEYF010005618.1, from coordinate 13,741 downwards.
TAGGCTAATACAATTTTTTGGCCTACAATTTGAAAACACTTGCATTGTAACATTAAGAAAAAGGAAAAAAATTATTAAGTTAGTGTTGAAAAAATCGAATAAATAGTATTTTTTTAACGCCACAGGTAATACAACCCCCTGTATCCCTAAAGCTATCTTGATGTACCTTATGCGGGAGGTGGCTAGACATTTCGAGATAATAGACACAAGTCCCATATCCAAGTATGCTAGAAATACTTTCTGCTTTAGAAAAAAATCTCAAGTGCTTGACCGGGGATCGAACCCGGGACTCCGGAGTGAGAGGCAAGTGTCTTTACTGCTCGACCATGAATTAAGCCATTTAACATCGGCCTATTTTCATTACCAAGGCCAATCACCGACTCTAAGAGAAAAGCTCGCAGTGCTTCTGTAAACAATTTCCATAACCTGGAAATTTGACCGAATCCCTATTTTATCGTAGTACATGGATTTTTATACGTGCTCACATCGCAGATACACGAATCCACAGTTTGTAATCCCTTTTGAAAAATGGTAATCGACGCTCATCTACTGTACCTAATGGACTTGGTCCAGCCACGATTTGATTCCTGACTGTCAGGGGGGAAGGATGTGCCACTATCTGATACCACAAAGAGCTTATTGATTTTTATTAATTGTATAGACCAACAAACCTTTTAATGTTTTATTATTTATTGTAGTCATTTTTCCAGCGCTAGCAAATCACCATACGCAGACATGTTAAATGAATATGTGGAAGCTGAGAATGCAGGGAGAGGTAAACTTGGAGGACCAGCAGAATGTTGGCCGTATATGAAAGACTGTCCAAAATCTTTGTTTTTACCTAGACATAATCACTATCGGTAAGTAAAATAAATAGATTAACTAACCATTGTTTCTACACAGTTATTTAACTAGTACAAAAGCATAAAATTTAGTGATAAAAAAGCTGATATACTAAAACAGCGAGTGATAATTCTCCTCCTGCCTCTTTTTTAACATATATTGTTACGTGTTTGCTATCCACACAAACACATTAAACTGTAGATTCGTTGACTGAAATTCCTGGTAACACTACTACTACTTTATTAACTGATTAATAATTAACAATAATAACTTAACGAATGAGTTAACTATAATTACAATTAAACACCACCACTTCAGTCTAACTTATTTCTTCTTTATTCGCACAATTCCAAATTAAACTGAGCTGTTCGATTCACCGTATGCCTTATACATCCTTATCTATATGGTCTAGATCTTTCTTGAATATTCCCTGTCCTTTTCGTACAATTTTAGTTCCATCTTTTTAAATCTAGAGTTCTATGGCTATTTAATCCAAATTTTAATAGTAGTAACGCCATCTCTTAGCACACCCAGGAACCAGTCTATAGTACATTAGCGTAACAACATCGACGGCGTCACGTCAAAAAGGCGTAAGCGACAATAATCTGAAAATAATATTATGACGGAAAGATGTCATAAGAGTCAATCCTTTTGTCTAATATTACGGTTGGAGCCACCAAAAATTCGACAATCATTAAAATTGAAGTTAATGAGACCTATCACCTTAGACACATGACGTAAATTTGTTGAATTGCTAATTCATCATTTTCACAGGGAAGCAGGACATGAGGGAAAAGAAACTGTAATAATTAGAGAACTAAATTTGCAGTAAAAGAGTTTTTACAGATGTCAAGCTTGTAAAATTAGAAAATGTAAGCCGATTGCACTTGAAATGGGAAAGAATTATACCTTTTATTTTTCCATTTACTAGTTGTAACTGATTTTTTGGCCCAACGAACGTAACTGTAGGAAGAACTGAAAATCAATATGGTGTTCTCTTCACTTGTTTAATGATAAGAACAATACACATCGAGTTAGCAGCAAGTCTATATATCAGTAGTACTATTATGGCAATAAGGAGATTTATGTGTAGAAGAGGACAACCTAAAGAAATATTAACCGATAATGGCACAAACTTCGTAGGTGCAGAGAGATGATTACGTAAATGGATACAAGGTATGGACCAGACAAGGATAGCAGATGAACTCAGTATGAAAGTTGGTGAAAAGTCCAACTCTTCATGGGGTAAAGAATGTTGAAGAGAATGTTGAAGACACATGGCACACGTTATTATATTGTATTTTATATTGTTTTGATTATTATTGTATTAAAAAATTAAGATAGAATTGTCAAAAATAAAAGGTTGTTACTGATATTTGTATGAAATACATAGTTTTATTGTGAAAGCAGTAATTTTACAAAGGTCATATATTGTCAGCAATTTTGTAGTGCCAGAGAAAAATTTTAAAAACATTTATGTATTCATCTTTACATACAATAACTCATATTTTTAAGATTACACTTATATATAAAATTTATGTAAATTTTGACCTATGTTCAAAAAAAATTGTATTTTTTTATATCTAATTATTATTATTTTTAGGGACGGCACAGAAAGTAATGAATTATCAGAAATGGATTCATTGGAAGATGACACATCAAAAGTTACCTACAATCCTTCTATAACGAATATGTAGCAAAGTACCAAATTTTATAGACATAAAAAATTATAAACTTGAGTGATACAAAAATAAACGGGTGTGATTAAAACTAAGTCAAAACAATTTGGAGTAACGTAGTTTGGAAAAAAATATATTTATTTGCTCAATTATTGTAAATATTTATTTAGGCTTATAATTAGTATTGTAAATTTTTGAGTACATAGTTTAAACTGAATGATATACGAGAGAAAGAGACAAGATAAAAATACAAAAGAAACTTATATACATAAAAAAATAGTAGGTACTTTTAAACCAATTGACAGTTGAATATTTACTTTGTTTCCATCCAATCGCCAGCTTAATAATATTTATGGTATTTTGCTCATTGCAAAATTCAGTATTTCATAGCACTGATCTACTGAAAATATCGGATTTTTTGCAATGGAAATATATACAAACTTGACACTAATATTCGGTAAATAATGAATACTTGATATGTTTGTAACCGCCGACATTAACTCTGGGAAATCTCTAAGTACATATTAGGAGTAAATATCCACAGTCGATTTATTACAATAGAAAAGTTTGTTTTAAAATGAACTATTCTATAACATTTTTTTAAATAAAATATCAGAAAAGGTTGAGTAAAAAATATATCTTAATGTAATCAACTGATGAACAATAAAAAAAATATAAGCATTATGCATGATGAAGTTCATAAAATTATATAAACATGTTGATAATAAAAAAAAATCTAAGAAAAAGTGACATCTTTGCATATGGACAGTAATGGTGAGTCCCGACTAACGGAAAATACTGAGCGGAATTCCGCAGTTGTGTTCCGCCGTTAATTCACGCCGTTCCTCTAATAATAAGCATATCTGTCAAACAAAAATGTCAAAACAATAAAAAATAAGCAGTAATTTTTATCTATGTAATGGATCCTGTGGTCAATTCAAAGAAAATATTTAAAATGGATTCGAAACCCTTTTTATTATATTGGTGCTCTTCTTGCTAGATTTAAACAGCATAAATTAAACGCATGCCATTAAAAATCTCCTAGAAATTTATTAAACGTATACAGATTGTATAGACAATATATGCAATTCAAAAACAGTGAAAAATGTAAATGCAACTTCTGGATAAGAGTAGACTTCCACAAGGTGCCAGTAATATCTTATTGCAAGAATTAAAAAGTAAAGATACTGAGACATTTTTTAATTACCTTTGAATGACACCTAAAGCATTTGAAAACTTATTAGCTATGCTTATTGCTTATTTCAGATATTTTTATTTTCCATTTCTGTTTTAAGTTGTCACCTCAACTGACATACAAATTGTGAAATATGCAAGTTCCGCTGTCATCGGTTCTGCCAAAAATTTTAACTAGAGTGAACTATTTGCAGAACAATAATTAAAAATGCGGAATTGCAACATGGTCGACACTTGACCAATGACATCAATGAACACGTTCCGCTTCAGTTCCGCTTATAATTAATTTCCGCTAGTCGGGACTCACCAAAAGCCTAAAAACTAATTTGTTTTAAGATAAAGATGTTAATTAAAAGCTATTAAAACTTGATTAAGAGTAATTTTTAGATAATTAAATATTTTCATTGTCAGAGTTGCCCTAATCAAAGATCCTAAATGACGTATTTAAAAGATAGGTAAACAGTTATAACAAGTTTATGTAAAATAATAATTTTAGGTTAAATAATAATTATAAAATAAATAATGTAAATAAAATAACAAATCATGTAAAAAGCTTTAAAAATTTTAATAAATGAATACTGCATTAAAAATATGGCATTAAATTTTATTAACAAAACAAATAATAATAAACAATAAGTTTCATATTTATCTAGGGCATAAACTTAAAAATATGCATTTGCAAAACAGATTTAAACAAATTAACAATTTATTGTCGATATTATGTTCCTCATTTTTAGTCTTTTATTAATAAAATTGTCCAAAGCATAGAATAACGTTTGTTTAAAGTGTATTATTGTGCCAATATATTTACACTTTATAGCATCCATCTTTATCATCACAAAAAAATCTAATATTTTAAACGTAAAAACCTAAGCCAAAAACAGATCTCACAGAGTATTTCAGTTTGTTAGATGATTCAGAGATATATTTAGGAACTTTATAAAGAATATACTCAACAATTAAGTCACATCCTCAAATTTTGATATCTTAGATGATTCTATAGAACTGTATGAAGTTTATGTGTCTGCATCATTTTTTCAGTAGATAACATATAAAGTTAGTAGGTATTTAAATATAGTTTTTCTATAATCATTTTTTACAATATAAAAATCAATATTCTCATTGATGAGTTATCTAGCAGGAACAAATCATATACTATCGGTTATGTTTTATAGAATAAGGAAGCATCTATAAAAAAAATTAATGTCTTACTCATCAAATATATTATTTAATTTGTTTCATGTTTTATATTGTACATGAATTAAATTAAATCACTATTTTGGATTTGAAAGTAACATATTAATTCTGTTACTTTAGAGACTTAGAGAGACAACATAAAGATTTTGTACTTATTAAAATAATGGCAAACTAATCGAAAATTTCGCCAAATAATAATTTGTTAATTTCAGATTTAAATATAAACACTATATTTATGTGTACGCCATTAAAAAATTTAACAGGAGTAGAATTAATATCAATGCATAATAATGCAGATAGGTACTATCTACCAATGATTTTCTTAATTTAAATTCTACCGCCTTAAATGTCTGTACACAAATAGTTTATATTAAGTAATGAACATAATAACAATTAGAGATTAAACGTTAGGAAGCCATACCAGATAAGCATATAGCAACTCGAGTCCATAATATTATTATATAAATACAGTTTTAATTTTTGTAAATTGTAAGGTAAAGCTAAATATAATCATCTGCCTGATTCCTAATTAAGGGCCAATTTATAATCTTAATTTAACTACAATCCAGACTTTAAACTCAGGGATAATTTCCGTGCATGCAGGACCGGTACATGGGATAAGAGACAATAACTATCATTTGTAGGGAACAATTAAAATACATATCTCCAGTATCTTTAACATTTCATGTACTAAATTTTAGAAATATGAATTTACTCTATTGGAACTGCCGCTTTTTTTCAATAAATTAGTATTTTATTTTGAATTTTTAAAAATTATTTGAGAGTAACTTTTGTTCTTAACGTCTTATCAAAGAATATTTACTGAAACGTAAATATTCTTTGGTCTTATTTTCAACAAAAAAAACTGACTACTACTAAACAAAAGGGCAGTTCCAACAAAGTAAATTTATATTCCTAAATTTTGGTAAGTAGACACAAATTGCATTCTAAACAAATTTTTAAAATGGAATTTATTCACATATTAAAAAATAATAAAATTAGTTTATTAGTGACGATTTCATACACTAACTTATAAAACATCAAATCAACTCATTTTTGATATATCATAGTTTCACACAAAGCAGGACTGATTTCTGAAGTGCAGGGGCGGTCGGTCCATGGAAGCAAGGGAAGCAGTGCTTCCCCTGGGATTATTTAAAAAAACACATAAATAGAACCTAATTATTATTTATCACATATATTAATCATTAAAATTTACTTTTACCCAATTTCAATAGATACGGCCCTGCTTTTATGCAGCTGAGATAATGTTGCACGCTAAAACCGTAACGATGACGCACTCGATTAATCGAGCCAACACGAACTCGCGCAACTTCGATATATGTAAGCAGAGACAACTGTCTCTGGTAAGTAGGTAACTTATTGAAATGCATCCCATCCCACTTCATAATCTTGATATCTGAGCTGTATAGCATCGTAATACGTTTTATTTTATAGATTTTAATCTCGATTTTAATATCGATTTTAATATTATACTTAATATTAATCTTCCTAGTATTATTCTCAGCTTTTGTGCTATATTTGTAAAAACTTTTTTGGTGTTTCTAAACCTGTGGTGCGGCGACAAGTGATTTTTAAAACGTTGAATATTAGTGCGCGTGTACGCAGATTTAGAATTACTTATTAAATTTGGAAGCTGGTTCTAGCACTGTGGAAAATATTATTTGCGTTTGTGTGGTGTGCAATTTGTTGAAAAGGGGATTTTCAACATATTCGCTTTCAAGATAAACTGGATATTATTAGAAATGGGAAACCAACACCTGATTTAAAATTCTTAAAAACGAAAGTTAAATCATGCTATAGGTACTTTAATATTGAAGTGTACAGTGCAAATCAGTAGTTAAGGGGTTGTGAAAATTTGTGTAAATTGTTTTGTTGGCCATATGTACTGTTCACAAATGAAAAAGGTGTTTGGAATAAAAATGGCTTTTCAGATTTAAACAACATTCACAAAGTGACAAAAAGGCATGGTAAGTGTGAAACTCATTTGGGAGCGGTGCTAAAAGAATTAACATTTGGAAAATCACGAATTGAGCATTCATTAGATCAGCAGTTGAAAGAAAGTGTTAAAAGGACTTATTGATATTGTTTGTTTTCTCGGCGAAAATGAACTTAGTTTTAGAGGTCATACTGAATCTCGAAGCGTTGCTAATAGGGGCAATTTTATCAATTTAGTTGATTTATTAGCAAAATACGATACAATTTTAAGTAACCATCTGGAACACTCCACGATATTTCGCGGTACATCAAATCATATTCAAAATGATTTGATTCAGTCGATAAGCAATATTGTTTTAGAAAAGATCAAGCAAGAAATAAAAAAGCTCCTTTTGTTGCAGTTATGTTAGATGAAACAACCGATATTACTAATATTAGTCAGTTGTCAATCGTAGGTACGCTACATAAATCCAAATGGGAAATTCCAAGAGCGCTTTTTTAGGATTTTTAGACGTAGCAACGCCATGAACGGCCGCAGCTTTATATACTATAGTTTGTCAGATAGTCGATGATCTACAGTGTGGTGCCAAACTTATCACCCAAAGTTATGATGGGGCCGCTGTAATGGCTGGTGAATTGGGGGGCCTGCAGACCAAAGTAAAAGAGACTTTTCAGAATGCAATATTTGTACATTGTTTTGCGCATCGATTAAATTTAGTTCTAGCTCAATCTGCAGCGTGTCTTAAAGAGTGCAAAGTGTTTTTTTCAAGTATTAGTGGAATGGCTGCCTTTTTTTCAAAATTATCAAAACGGACACGAGAATAAAAACTTTTTCAAGAAATTTAACCAGTGAAGAGCGGCTTTCAAAATTGTCCCTGTTAACAATAGAAAGTGACTTTGTGAAGATGTCAAAAAATTCAAACTTTTACGACGAAGTTATTTCCGACATCGCAAAAAAGGAGAGGCGGATTAAACTACATTGTAAATAGGTAGGTATGTGCATGTTAACTACTTAACAAACTCTCTATTTCGCTGCGGGTTCAATCCTCGCCACCGGCGCTGGCAATGTCGGTGGATATGGTTGTGTGTCTGCGTTTTTTTCATAAGTGTAACCCTCGCCCGTGCAGCTTCAGCTTTGGAATCGGGGGTTGTCTAATTTTTGTGGTGTTTTTATGTTTTATGTTTATTGAGGAGTGGCGGTCCTACAAGTGTACTTTTTCTAGACGTCATAACTTTGCAGCTTTCGACATTTGTTTTAAAATGAGTATACGGAAGCCACGTCCCTTTTCTTAAAATTATTTTGCCTCGCTTCGCTCGGGGCCTCGCGCTACCCATCACTCTATATCACAAACTGCTTCCCCTGTATCAAAACTCACCGCACGCCCCTGCTGAAGTGTCATTCCAAAATTCGAAAATTTTTTGTCCATTACACTTGACATCCTGGGACACAGTATATATGCCGCTATGTCTAATATAGGCAGTAAAACATGTTCACTTTTAACACCAATATTACACAAAGCATTTACAACTATTTCCTCAACAGTTTGCGCATTGGTTTGCAACACTCTTTAACTACATATTAACAGTGGAGATGTACTCTGAATAGCACTTAAAATACGCATAACATTAATGATATTATATCCCTTAAAAACTATGGCATCGTCAACACAAATCCACACGTACTGATTTTTGCGGCCTCCGTGATTTTGTCAACATAGATATTACAGTTTATTTTTATCCTCGCACCATCTACACAATGCAACGTAATAGTGAATAATCACTATAGGTAATGATGGTCTAAATTACGCTGCGCATGCGCTTACTGTGCTTTCCTATAAGAGCTCAGATAGGTCGGTTGCAAAGCTGGTCCGGAACTCACAGAAATTGTCCGGTGCCTACTGATAACTGACTGGTTCATAATTCGGTTTAAACTGTGATCTTCGAGTTAAACTGAGATTATAAAATTGGCCCCAAAGTTATTTCCAAGTAATCATATGTCTACTAACAACCCACCGTCTAGTCCATACAACAGTTATTCAGGCCTATGATGTATCTTCTCATGTTATTATAACAGGGTTGTTAAAACTCTTCTCCAATCAGAAACCGCCTTTTTGAAAAATACTTATTTCTGATTGGCTGTAACTGTTAACGGTGCTGTTATAATAACATAAGAGGATGCATCATAGGCCTGATTGTGTTTCAAATTGGATCATTTTAACATATTAGCTGTTTTATAATGTATCATTTACTATTACATAAAAAAATAATATTTATATAAGAATACAAACTGTCGATTCATAAGAAAGTTATGTGCACTATTATTGGTAAATTAATGCAGAATATATATCTAAAAAAAATAATTTCATAAGGCACTACAATATAAAGTTTAATTTTATTAACCATTTCATTACTGCTGTCAACTGTATATTTCATGCAGTAACTGGTGAAAGTTGATTAAAACGTAGTTTAACTAGGTAGTTGTTGCTAGTATTAACTGTCAAATATTACTAGTAACCAGTAACATTATTTACAAGTGAATGTTTAAAAGTTTAAAAATACCATATTTACTAATGCAAGTAATAATTTGTCAGCTAGCACTAGTGCTTGCTAACTAGAATTCTTGCTTTTACTATGACATGTTTATATATACAGTGTTTCAGAAATGAGTGCAAAATCCAAACTTAAATTCCTTAAGAAATTTTAAAGTGGGTCTTTAATTTTTTTTTTTTTTTTGATAGTTACAGCCCTTAAAAGATGGGGGTAAAAACTGAATTTTCATGTACTTTCTTGGCTAGAAAATAATTTTTGGAGTGAAATTTATATGTATTAGTTGCCTTTTAACTGACTATCTTCCGTCAATCCCAATTCACTACTAGAGATATAAATTTTCAATCAACATTTTTATTTTTGAATTTTTTAAAAATTAAAAATATTCATTAACTAGTCTGATGTATTTAGAAATATTTTTTGTATCTTCAAAAATATTCGTAAAAAATATTAGCAAAAATTAAAAATCACTATTTTCAGGATATCTCGAAACTATTGAAAAATTTTCAAATCTGAAAAAGGCATCTTAACAAGCTTTAAAATGCACAATTTTTATCTATTTTAACTGATCTTCTGTCTCTTACGGTTTAGAAGATATCAATACAATTGAAAGAGTTCCTGTAGTCAAAATCATAAAAATAATTACATTTATTGAGATTGTCAACTCATCAAATAAAAAAAATAGAAAATTTTACTACGTGAAATTTTTGTGTAAAATTTTAAATTTGTATTCATTCAATGATTCTAAGCATTTTTTTTATTTAGCATTTTACTGTAACATTAAAACTAAGGGTACTTAATCTTGAGTCTTTTTTACATTATTCAACTTTTGGGACACAATTTTATATTTCTTAATTAATTGCAAGCGTATTTTTTATTAAAGTTGATATTTTTATGAAAAATAACTTTTTGTGGTAAATTTATAAATAAAAATGCTTTAACATCCCCTACTCTCTAAATCAATCCTTTGTAAATGCGACAGGAAATGGCTGCTTTGTCAAAAAATGCATCTCTATTAGTTGTACATATAAACAATATTTTATTATCGTACCTCTCAGAGTTCCAGAGCTACATCGAAAAAACTACAATTTATGGACTCTAACTCCCTTCAATGCTCTTGGACACTAGTTTATTAGACAAACTACTAAGTGTAGTTTGATGATCTTCTATAACGTAGTGAAGTTTGAATCACTTCAACATATTTTTTTAACTGGCCATTCACAACTAAAGGTAAAAAGATCAATCTATCGGCCGATAGTTATGTGGACCCACCTCAAAAAGATTTTGCTGTTTGCTAAAGAAATGGTTAAGAAGTCCACAAAATTATTTTTACCACCAAAAATAATGCATATACTTGTTTCATGGAATATCTGGATATGTAATAAAACAATTCATATTAATAATAAAATAAATAAAATTTACACACACACACACACACACAAACACACACTCACACTTTTTTTAAAACAATTACGAGTATTATTATAGTGCCCTCAATGGACATATGTTTTAATATATACATTTGAATTTTAAAAATAATATGATCTTTTAAATTTGTTTTGTACGTTTTAAAACTGAAAACGTCTAAAATTAATTTTTTAATATTAATAATTTGAGCGAAGCATTTAAAAACAATGTATACCAAAAAAATTTAAAAGACAATTATTATTATAACAAAATATGTAATATTTAAGTTACCATTATCACTTTGCCTGCCTTGTGTTAACTAAAAGTACCACAGATTGATTATTTGCTTGATTACATTGACACTGTCTCAGAATTCCATATAACATATCTTCAATAGCTGGCAAGTTTTTGGTAAATACAATATGACAGGCCACAATACTGAAACTTTTAATTTTAAAAAGAACTTATTTATACAAATAATCTTGAAACCCATTCGAGTTCTGACTCAAAACTTACTTCTAAGTGTAAAAGACATTGTATGAATAAGTTTTTAAAATACTGAAAAGTGTAACTCTTTTTTACATCAAACCTGAAGATAAAATTATATCAATAGTGGCAATGATAGTAATTTAAAGTTGTAATAATTTGACAGCAAAAACAATATTAAACAAATTCCTCGAAGCTTCAACATATAAACATAATTTCTTTTTCAATTTCTCGTCTACCAATCAAAATATTAAAAACACATTTTTTGTCAATTATTAAATTCTTAGGAAATAGAGCATAACCATAATGTTTTTTAATATATGCAGCAATCATATAAAAAAATTGTAATCATATAAATAAACAATAAATATAATCCAATTTTCTGTTGGAAAAGAGAAAATATTGCACAAACCCAGGCTACTCTTTGGTTAACTTTCAAACATCAATTCTATTTTTCTATTTAACTTTGACCAGCCGCAATAGAGTAGTTCGAATCAGCTTCGACAGATGGCAATGTCGGAGAGAATGGTTGTCTATCCAGGTTTTTCTAAAGTGTAACCCTCTCCCACACGGCATCTGCTTTAAAATTTGGGGGTTTTCTAATTTATGTGGGGTATGATGTGTTTTAGTTAAGTACTGCAAGATATAATTTGGAGTGTAATAAATTTATTAATTTGTCTACTAAGAATTAATAATTTAAGTTTGAAAAATATAATTCACTCATACATAATGATAATGAAATGGCATTTCATTATCCTTATTATGTATCACTTTCCTAGTGACCATCAGCAAAACAAAAAATTGTTAGGTTACATAGATTTAATAATAATAATGGATTCATCTGTGAGAAACAGGATGTGGTAGATTGTGATAAGTTGTTTTGTTTCTTATATTGATCTCAGTTCATCCCAATTATTTATTATCACAAAAGTTGTTGAATCCATCAAATCATTTTGAACTGTTCTGGACGTATTAGAAAATATAGATTTATTGAATAAAAACCTTTGTCAATTTTCTATAACTTGAACATCATGGTTTTTCAGGAGAGCGCCTAAGTACTGATGCGCCCTTGGACAATGTGTTCATAGCCACCCTTAATAAAAGCAGAATAAAAAACGATTTTTGAACTGGTACATTAGAAAAATGTAAGGAACATAAACAAAATTCAAGTAGCACACGAGTTGTAATTTGATTGCGCTAATGTTGTCACAGCTGTCAAAACGTTACAACCCAGTGTGCTAATTAGGAGTCTTTCAAAAAACAATGTCTTTTCCACAAAAGGAAAACAAATAAAAAATTGTTTATTTCAAAATAAAAAATATGTTTAAAAATAGGTAAAAAAAATACAAATATTTCTAATGCTAAACTTTAGGACCAGTAAAATAAAGGAAGGAACAACACTGCAGGTATCACATTCCGATAAAAGAAAAATTAAAGAGAATGTCACAACATTTAGCTCACAAACCTCACGTAAATAATAATAATAATAGTAAACGTAATAGTAAATAATAAATATCAGCAATTATTATTATTGTAATAATGATGAAAATCACTTCCACTACATCAATTGCTGCTATTTATGAACAAGAAATATAGCCAATCAGATAAATTGTTTAAGACTACTCCTTATAAGCTACTGACACTTATCAAAGCAAGTACTAAAAAAAAAAAACTAATTGGTTTACCCGAAGGAATTTATAATACAAAGAATCACTGATATCATCATAAGACAATTGTACTCTTTATTCTAACTTTCTAATGATATTGACTGAAGGACTTCAGTCTATGGTCTTTTATATAAACCTTGACAGACTAGTTCTTGAGCGGATATAATAAGAAATAAATAAGTTGCAAGTCTGATGACTGCATATGCCACATGATATGTCATGATCATTATTGCTGCTTTTAACTACGTCTGTTCTGCAAACACACATCCAAGCTCTGGCTCAATCATCCCCAACGGAGTGATAATGTATGTATAATCGATACAATTAACATAGTCCTTTACCTTAGATAATCAAAATTAAATTTTGTTTAAATGAAATTAGAGATTATATATACCAAAACAAAAAATAAACAAAACAAACAGGTAGCGGATTGACTGCTTACTGCCTCCCCTGATGAGTTGTTGTTTTCAGAAAATGGTCATATTATTTAGCTGTAGCTGGTACTAATCTAAGGGCAATCTCAGTTTAAATACAACTCAGAATTTAAACTCAGGAACGCTGATAACTGATTGGTTCATATTTAGTTTAAACTATAATCGCCAAGTTAAACTGACATTATAAAACTGGCCCATAAAAAATGTTTAAAATATATTGTCTGCAGTAAAACGGTCTAAATATAGCATTTGTCATTTCTTTACAATTGGATACCGCTTATCTAAAAGGAACCAAGTGATATTTGCATATTTTAGAGAAACTCTGTTT
>JANEYF010005616.1:0-51234 GCA_029963845.1 Rhamnusium bicolor | reverse complement strand
CCATATCGGACTTATAATCGAAAAATTGGTATTTATCAACCCCGTTTAAGGGGTTGTAGCTCTCTTATTATGCGTTTTAGGACATATGTTTATTAATGAAAGTCCATTTATTTTTTGATAAATTACCAGCCTCTGAAGTTTGGCACACTCGTGGTAGATCACCCTGTATAAATTACCATAGCAATACGTACATCCATCATTTTGTTAAAGCGGAAAATAATTTGACTTATTTTGAATTTTACGTCAAATTTTCTAACATTTGTAATCTTAACTTGTGCGCATAATTATAAAATGAAAACTTATTATTTTCACCGACGAAGATAAAATATACAATACACATTTGATTGTGGCTCTACGAAACTTATTCGAATGCCACTGAACTCAGCCCATCATCGCCTTGTTCTGGCAATCAAACTCTTTTAATTAAAAATGCCATAATCAAACTTGTATTGATAATAACTATAATATATTTTTAACTGTGTTAACAAATAATAAGACATTGAGCATTTTTCATGCGTTCTTTGTCATATCTTTTGGATAACAGTTAATGTATTTTGTATTACACACTAATACCATTAATTTAAACCAATTTTCCATTTAAACTAACAATTTATTTTCACCTGCAAAAAATGATTTTCTTTTGGAAACAAAATCCAAACAAATGTTGATGGTTTTCATTCTGTGGCAAAGAACAAACATGAGTAATATTTTTTACATAGAATTTATGATGACGTTGAAACAACTTCCCTCAAACAAATCCCCAGAGGAACATTTTTATGACGGCATAATTACATACCATATTTTTATATTGAATTTATGATAACTTTGAGATACTTTTCCTCAACAAATCTCCAGGGGAACATTTTTATACCCTGTATTATTATATATTATGCAAGCTGAGGATTACCTGTTTACCAAAGTATACATTTAGTAACGGTATGGGAAATTCAGCGTCGTATTAATACCGAGCAATATATAAAGCAAGAGTTATTTATGAATATTTAATAGTCACATAATATGTATAATTTTAGTTTGTCATGGACAAATATAAATCTGAGAATTAACACATCAAACAGCCAACGAAGTTATAACTAATTCAAAAAGAAAAGAAAAGCAACCAATGAATTGTGTCGATTATTTTCTACTGTTTAAAATAAATAAATATTTCATTCATCTAGTTATCATAATAATTATCAATAATACGTCGAGATTCGTCCAGAAATGCAATAAAAATTTTTAATTTTTTTCCCGAAATTGTACCTTTTTTTCGTCTTTCATTTATTATGTCTCTTCTGGTGGTACCACATTCACCAAATTTAATGTGTCACCTAAAATGTTGTTGACAAACGTAACTGCCAAATTTGGGAAATCTCCCATTAGTATTTTTTGTTATAGCTAACGCGAATGCAGATGCGGACGCGGACATACGCACGCACGCACGCACTCACGCACGCACTCACGCACGCACACACACCATTCGGAAAATAGTCAGAATGGATTCAGGAGGGTTCAAAACGTATAAATTAATCAAAAATCTCAAGGTCGAAAAAATTCACGATTACTATTATATTAGGCATAAGAAAGTAAAAACATAACTTTATGGAAAAAAGTTGGCATGTCCGTAGTATCGCGATAGCAGCCACATTTTTTGAGATAAAGATTTCAAATTTGGTACACATGTTCTAAAGGCCAAAGACAGTGATAAATTCGGTGATGAGCAAAATTTTCCAGCTGAAAGGATGTCCACAGAACCCAAACTTTTTTGTATTTGCCTTTACAAAAAAATATATTCTTGTTGGAAGATTATAAATCGAGTCTACAATATCAAGCAATAAAATATATTTTCGAAGTACTTAAATAAAGCTGATGTAAACTGAAATATTTTACACATTTGGCCGCATAAAATGTGGTTAGGATAAATTTAATAGTTTGACATTTGAAAGGTCTAATTTAGTTACAAAAATGTCAATGTCAATAAGAAGAAATTATTGAAATATATGACATGAATTATTATTGACACTATCGAATGACGCTGATGATGCTAAAAATTTTAATGAAACATTTCAAGGTATGCTATTAAAATTTAATTGAGGTAAGTGACTAATTAAATAGAATGATTCTTTTAGATCATGATGATATAATATACTGGTATAAGAAAGTTCTGTGCTGGCCACATCAGATATTTTTTATTATAGTGGTGACTTATACCATTCCATCCACTGAATATTTGACAACCGCGTTATACTGGGATTCCTACCGCAAGTATAAAATAATACAGAGAGAGATGCATTCACACGCAAACGAAAACATGTTTTTTATCTACAGGGTGATAATTTTAAGGGCCACACACGATTTCATTGCTTAACTTTTCACCTAAGAAAAAAATTCCAAAACTACTTGTATTTGTATTTTTTCTGAGAAATCCGATTTCGAAAAGAGAAACAACTGAACATCAAATAAAAAAGTTATGGTCGAAAAATTGAAAAAGACAAATATTGACACTGTACGTTAATGTGGAAATAGAAATGTGATATTGCGCTGATTATAAATGCACATCACATATATATTTTTCACTTCAAGTTTATTCAGAAATTATTTTAACTTTTTTATTTCAAATGAAATACCCAATATATTCTGCTCAGTTTAATGAAAATTTCTTTCAGAATTCTGTTATATTTAATATATTATATTTAATAATATATTAAGGTATAAATTTAAAATAACACAAAAATTTGGAATAACGGAGTTAGGAAGATGACGTCATTAATTTAAACAATATAAATATAATGAAACTGTGGACTTACAATAAAAGAAAAAAATATGAAATTATTTTTTGTCCGTGCTATCATCGTTCATCGTCTAGATAGTTTAAATATAAATACAATTACTCAAAAAATAATAAAATCAATTACGACTTTCATCAAGTGTATTTGATAAATGAATGAAAATGAAGATATGCTGTTCTACTACTCCTATCAACCCCATAATAATGTAATAAGCCGTTAATGAAATTGAATGGAACTTTCTGTGTTATTAATCGCCTAATTAGTTTTCAAGAGAGGCATATTTATCAAGAATTTAATTAAATAATTAAACAGCTAATTAAATGTTTTAGGTATTTTACATTATCGTCATAAAATCAAATTTAATATAAATCAACCTGAGACCCACTGACTGAAATTAAATATAGAATATTACGTAAGTGTATTCTATGTGATTTTATTTAAATCAAGCACTCTGAATAAAAATGTTCAATTTAGCTAGATTTTAAATACTAATCTATATGTATTCATGTATTCAGTTTATTTTGAATGAACAATTTATTATCTATTCATTTTCTATTTTTTAGGATGTGGAATTTTTTTGTGGAAATAATAAATAACTGTAAATAATCTTAATTTATGAAGAAACACAATATTTCGACATGACACATAATAAATGCTTCTTAAGATATTTAAATGCATTTTATGGACAACATTGTAACCACATACACATAAAGCATACTGAAAAAAATATACATTATTTTTATTCTCTCCCATAATAAAGTTTGATTAGCGTAACTAGTTGAGAGACGCATTTTTTTTCGGAATAACGCCACGCCGGCGAATTAACTACAGCCATATCTCACTTAGTGACTGCCGATACTAGAATCGTGTGCTCTAAGAAGAGAACCTAGAATGACCGCCTTCTGTATTTATTCTGCCAGCCACTCAGTTGATCTTGGACAGGTCAGTACAGTCCTCAATTCGGAAAGCAACGTAGATTTTATACCTCCAAGTACACCGATTATTAGGACGACCATCTTGACCGAGTAGCCTGGGCAGCACTTGAAGCTCGTACCTTTGATCGCGATATTTAGTCCGCTTTCCTTCGTCCTTCAAGGTGATGTTTTCTCTGATGGTGCATAGAACTCGATGACATGTCGCCTTGAACTGATAGTCGAGAAGGACTATGTCAAGTCGGCTTGAATTAGCCTGAGAATCTGGAACGGGTAGTTCCAGGAAATGTAGTATTTCTAATTCTCGACAACGGACTCGATATCTCCGGAAAGATAAAGCAACACTGGTGTCTGGTCTACTCCGTACGAATGCCTTAGATGGTAATATAGCATTCCTAATACTGCGTTATATCAACGGATGTAGGCCGAAATCGCATATTTGGGAGATGCTAAAAATAGGTGCGTGAGCGATTCCGGCGCCTGATGGCAGGTCTTGCAGATATCAGGAACTTCTCACGGCACGCGCGTCTACGTTAGACCAAGGTGTTGATAACACCATCTTGACAGACCACAATGAACCCCTGAGTCTCCGACTTAAGCTCGATTGACCTTAGAAAGACGAATGTCGGCTTGATCGATAAACCCAGTGTTCCCATGTCTTTATAGAAAATACAATTCTGGGGTGTATCGACGTGCTGTCCAAACATATTTCCCTGTTCTGCAGCTTTTATTCGGACTCTCAGACGATTTGGCTGCAGCTCAGTAGCTGATTCAATGCCAGCACCTCGCCGTCCTCTTCTTCTGGTGTCGAATACGAGACCAAGCTCCTACAGTTTCATGATATTTTACGAACCGTAAGATTGGATCTAAGCTTCTGAGTATGTTACTGCTCTGCCATGCATACATTCCAGGCTCAAGATTTATGTACCCCCCACCATCATGTATACACATGAGAAACGGACGATCTAGGATGAATAATTCCATGAATTTATAAAATAGTAATAAATACTAGAAATAATACCTAACTAGGTACACTTGATTTCAAAAAAAAACTGGTACAACTCTTGTAATCGAATATCTTAATAGTTTAGTTGTGTGCATATGTCTGTAAATAGGGCTGGCCAGGCATGTCGAGAGGGGGGTGGAGAAGAAGTGAATTACCCCGGACCTGGGTTTTTTTAAGGAGATCGGTTTTCTTTGTGTTTTTAAACTTATTAAACCTTTCTCTTTTATTTTATTCAAATGGAATTTTAAAAAATAATTAGAAAATAACTTTTTCAAAACATTTTCAAGCCTGCCATATTATTGTTTAAAAAAATAATATTTGTTACGGATAATTCTACTAATGGTTGTAATTAAAATACTAACTGAATAATGATAATTCTATTTTTAAAATAAGAACACAAAATTACCACTTGAGATTAAAAAAAAATTTAAACAATGCAAACTGAACATAAAAATACAAAAAAAAAAATAAAATAAATGAACTTCAATTACGTAATACAGAATTAACTAATATTTTGTCATTGCTCCATTAGCGTCTAAAACTGCCTGAAGTCTTGCAGGCATGGACAAAATCAGATTTCTTGCATGGTCAACTTCTTGCGACAAGTTCTCCCAAGCGTCTTCAATTATCCCTTCCAATTCTTGGGCATTATTTGGATGGTTATTTAATTTTCTTATATGTTTCACCGTTAGTCCCCATACATTTTCAATTGAATTTAAATCCGGACTTTTAGATGGCCACGGTAACAACTCTATGTTTTTATTAAGAAACGATTGCCTGACACGATGGGCCGTATGTATGGAGCAGTTGTCTTGTTGGAAAATAAAATTATTTTCCGACACCTCTATTACTGACGACAACATAATATTGTCTAATATTTCAATATATTTAATGGAATTGAGATGACCACCACTGTTCCAACACACACCTAACCCATTTAGGCTCATCCAAGCCCAGACATTGACTGAAAACCTTCCTGATATTTGTGGATCGAAAGTATATTTTTCGTCGTATCTAGTGGAAGGAGGCCTATATACGCGAACATGTCCATCGTTACAGGATTTCAAAACCTTTTCGTCAGAAAAGACAACTTATCCCCAGAAGTTTTCATCATCGATTATATAGTTGAGTGCAAAAATAATCCTACCCTGCTTCTTTTCTTCTGAAAGTTTGTATTTTTTAGCCGCTGAACAACTCTTCAAGTCGCTTTGTAGTTTTATTCCTCTGCAAGCAGTAGATACCGAAGCAGGGAAATTTGTCTCTGAAATTGTATTTACTGCAGTCTGAAAAGGGTTTTCTATTGGGTAATTTATAAGATTTTCATCTTCTTGATTATTGCTCTTTCTGGGCCTACCGGAACCAACTTTACGGGATACCGTTTGGTTGGTTTCCCATTGTTTTTTAACACTCATTATCGTGGTTTTACTCACATTGTATTCAGCAGCAAGTCTTCTTATGGACCAACCATCTTCAATTTTAGAAACAATTCGAAATTTTTGAATATCTGTTAGATGTCTAACCATTTTTAATAATGACGCCACTGATTAACGTCAAAGTGACATTTGTAAGATTATTAATATCAATCAAAGAACAAATGATTTACATAGCGAAAAGAAAGTGTACCAGTTTTTTTTTGAAATCAAGTGTACCAAAGTCGAAATCTTCTCAATTTATTTAATTGGTAGGTATGTGTTTACTTTGGTATTATAATATTTATTATACCTTTATTAGTACTTCTATGAATATTCATCATCTTGCGGGTATCTCTGTCTAATTGGCGCAGCTCGTCTTCCACCCACTTCACTACTCTAAAGGAGTTGAGCAGAACAAAAACGGCAAGCTTACAATAATTAGACTTGGCTTTAAATGGATTTATAATATATTACACCACTACTCTCTTTATCTAGTAACTGCATCCAAGCTTCATGCACTCTTCCATCTGTCAGGAAATATCTGAACTAAAATTATTTATTCAATATCCGACTCTTTCCTTTTTATACTTTGATGATTGCCGCCGGTGCATTCCGATTTAAATAAAAAATTTGATGCAGGATAGCTTAATTAATTGATAATTTGGCCAACTCAAAATTTCAACAAAGATTAATAATAATTCAATTTACCTAATGAATGCGGTTTTTTTTAATAATTTCTTATAACAGTACAAGGAGCATTTTTCACTTTGTACAAAATAAGTAATATTTTAAAATTTAAGTAAATTTTCGTAACAAAAAATAGTTCATCAGATTCGTTACATTGTTCTTGTTAAATATGCATCGCATCAAATTTGAATCGAACTAGTTTAGTGATAAATTAAATAAATCTTCCTCTTATTGTTTTTCACAACCGAAACAATTTCCTCGTAGTGTATATGCCATCTACAAGTATTTATGTAGCTTTCCGCTATATAAAGTCCGAAACATAATGATTATGCTTTTAAGTATACGTCAGTTTTACCCTTGATTTCTGTTATCTTTTGCTATCAGAGCTGTAGGCCGCCGGTAACCCCACTTAATGTCAGAGAGGATGAACTCATTTTAGTGAAATGGTACAGTGTGATAACTAAAACATGTTATTTATTTGTATTCTTTGCTTCTGTATTGAGCTAGAACCCATTAGAAAATATTCTTTCGAAATGTGGAAATTAAAATTCAATTTAATAATAAAAAATAAAATATATTGACAAAAATTAAAAGTAGAGTAATGGGTTCAATCCAATTTTAGTCGATATTCATGTTGATTATAGAAAAAGTTTGTTTTCTCAAATAAATCTGTTTATTCTTTAATTTGTGTGCTAACTACATTACCTACAATTAGATGGCGCTAGGTACAGTGTTTCTTTCAATCAGTACTACTGAGTTTTTGATTTTGAAATAGTCCGTTATTAGTAGCTACTGAATTTATAATTTATATGCGAATTTAAAGTAAGATTAATAAAAAGAAATTATACATATCATTTAACATTTTTGACGATGTTTTTTACAATAATATTTTATTGGACAACCCTTGTTTACTCTCGGTGAGTAAATGAGTATGCGGATTGATTATTTTATTGATTTAATTTTTAATTTCTAATTTCTAATTCTTTCTTTAAATTTTGTATATAAATATTTCTATTACCTTTTAAGTGTTTTGTTTAATATATCCCTAACAGCATTGAACATTTTTTAAGTATTTTATAATGGTTTTAAATGTTGATGAAATATTTTCAGTTATAAAAACATTTTGAAAATATTCAATGGAAATATTTTATACTCATAATATTTGCAAAATATTTTAAATTATTTACACAATATTATTAAAATATTAAAATGTTTGTTTAATTTAACATTTTATGCATAATTAATAAAATGTTTTTAAAATATTTCTTCCACCATTATAATGCTCCTTCATCGGACCTTAGAGAATATAGTTACAATGCATAAAGAAATATTTGTGGCAAACGTCGTTGTAAATTTCCATTCAGTTTATTGCGTTTCAGGTAGATAATAGTTATTATTTATTACTGATTATTATATAATTTCAATTTATCATATAATTTAGTTTTTTGTAGTTTTTACCTTTTATTTTAGTAATAACTTTTAAGTATATGATCTGTGGAATGATTTTCAATTGATAAAAAGAAACAATTTATTTTAAATAAAGAAAAGCCATTTGACACAATATTTGGCCTATTTTTAAATTTTGGCGCAACATTCGACATACTGATTTTTGTTGTCATGCGTGATTAATAATCATCCAATCATATGTGTTCTTTTAAGCAAGTCGCTCATCATTTCATACGTGCGCTTGCTCCGCCTTCGATTTTCATTTATCTGTTCTGTGTGTGGCCCCTGTATTTATGCATGGATTAGTTTTTTATGTTTCATGTGTTTGTGGGTTATCCCGCTGTTTTTTTATTTTAATTAGCTTGGGCAATTGGGCTGGTATATCCTCAATGCCTAACAGGCATTTTATTATTTTAAATATATATTTCATACATATATATTTTTTGTGTGAATAATGCATTTTAAAATAACTTAAAACAACAATGTGTCAACCAGCAATGTAAAATGTTCATAACCTTTTTGCGTAATTTTCAATTTTTTTTTGGAGGTTCCTTTAAAATCTACGGAGAGAAATCATATAAGACCACTTTTTTAAAATTATAGGACACCGTGTGTAAGCGAGGAAAGATGGCTATGGGTATATGAGCAATGATGTGATTCGTTAATTTATTAATAACTTTTTTTAATTGAATGATAAGTCAAAAAATAAATGCTGAACAATGTCTCTATTTATCGGGAAAATACCTACTTAACTCAGTTAATACTCTAGCTGAAGGTTAAATCCTATGTCGATCTCTCATAATATTTCTGGAGATGGAGCTGCTACTATTGCACAAGTGTGTACAATAGTAAGAGATGTTGTTCATAAAATATTTTTTACACGCGACAGACTACGGACAGTCACAAGAATCAAACTTACTAGAATCCAGTAGGCAATTATCACTTCCTGGTTTTTCGCTCATCGATGAAGAAATGGAATCGGATACTGATCAGTAATAAATCCCGATTCTCTTTGTGACTCACGATGGCAGCAAACGACGGGAACGTGTTAGTTTCACGTAGAAGGAGTGCACTTACTCAAGGATTTATGGTATGTGATGCAATAGCATATGCAAGCAAGTCCTGTCTTAGTCTTCTTAGAAAATAATATTAGTGCACAAGAGTTCAATCACAGAGTCTTGGAAGCGATAACTTCAGAGATTGGATACCCTTAATTTCCAGCAGGATAATGCTAGACACTGCACTGCTGTCGTAGCCAGAAAGTTTTTACAAGAGATTGATTTGAACGTTCTTCTATAATATGCAAGCTCATCCGACCTTTCACCAATCGAATATGTACGGGACATGATAGGTAAATTGCCAGGTCAATTTTTTGTCCTACCAATGGACTTCAGCGCTTTCGACAAGAGGTTCTTGATAGTTTGGCAAGTTAATTAATTAATAAATTAAATAAACATAGGTAATACAACCCGCTGTATCCCTAAATATACCTCAATGTACCTTGTGTGGGAGAGGGCTACACATTTAAAAACAATGGACACACACCCAATGTAACTTCTTCCTCGTATATACATAACAAATTCAAATATAAAAATCTCAAATTATGTACATTATCCCTTATTCCAAAATGAGACAATACCTTAAACTGTTTATCACAATCCCACCAGTTCCTTGTCATCTATCTGTGGCTCAGCAGATATTTCAAACATAATCAAACATTTATAAACCAATGCGGTGCCCGACGGGCAACAAACCATTCAGGAATGTCGTACTGATATGCTATTTATTTATTTTCTTGTCCCTAATCAGTAAGCAACTAAAGACAGCCCAACCCTAAAGAATTCCCAATATACTTTCCCCAATTCACCCCTACTTCCCATTTCTTTGAACTAAATTATTCGTTGAATGTTTCAGCATAGGAATAAAAATTAAAGTCTAAACAAACATTACTTTTGTTTACCGTTTTGTTCAGGTTAAATTAATTTATATATGCATTACCTTCCTTTGTGTTTTAGGTATTATATTTTAAATTCAGTCTACTCGATGTTATCGATTTATAATAGGAAAATTCCATCTACATATTTACAAGCACAGGATTTTAATTCATACATTTTAATGCAATTTTTTTACATTTCACAGAGCAAAGGCTGGGTTATTTGAAGCTTTTCAAAATAAATACAAAACATATTTTTTATAACATATATTACATAGTAATAGTATCTTCCAATGGAATATTTTATGCAAGAAATTCTTAAATTAATTAACATTTTAATGTAAAAAATATTAGTAATATTTTACTCATGTATAAAAAATTTTCAACATAAAATAGAAACAGCGTTATCATTATGTGCGCACACAAAAAAAGTGTTTAACACTTTATCGCAATTGTAAAAAATTGCACTCTAATAAATGACATATTTTTAGAATAATTATTTTGTGCAGGGTGTCCCATAATTCCCACTCACGGCTTTTGATTCCTAAACAGAAAGATGTTGAAAAATTCATAAAACATTTTTTTTTCAGCTTAACTTATTCTACAAAACTGGTGCCAAAGCACGTTTTTAGTGCATCAACACTAGACGTCGCGATGCGTTTTATGTATTTTTACCATGGATACACAATTTTTATTGCACAGTATTATAGATGACATTAAATTGAAAAACAATTTCTAATAATTTTTTTCCCAAAAATCATTAGTTTTCGAACTATGAACAAAGTGGCTGATACATAATTCCAACACCTTACATTTATCTCCTAAAGAAAAAAATATATTTGAAACATTCTAAAAACATTCTTTTGAGCATAACCTATTCAACGTACCTGATTGCAGTTGATGTTCTTGGTGCACCGATGCGAGATGTCACGACGCTTTATGAAAATATTATAAACTTTTTGCTAGTTTAATTTTATTTATTCATGTTTTAAATATGTAATAACGTTATTATTATACAAATAATACAAATTAAACACACTTTTTTAATACATATGAATAAAGATGCACAAAACAAATAATCTGTGTAATCAACAAGCAGTAAAACACTTATTATGAATTATATTCGATATGCTTCCACCTTGGACAAAAAAACATTTGTAATCTTTTCCTTGAATTTGCTGTAGCTTTTAATATTATAGCATATTCTATACTTATACAGGTATCTCTTAATTTTTGTTTTAGATATTCTATATTCAAGAGGGGTGCTGCATATACACTATTTTTACAATCCCTAAAAGTCATGGAGGGATATTTTGACCAAGTCGCGAAAAACGATTTTTTAAAAAATGTTAATACCAGTGGGTGTGCCGTAAAAAAAGTATGGCCCCATAATGTGTTTTCCAATAAGTCCACAACAACCATTAACACCAAAGTGACCTTGATGTATTTCATAAACAATTTGAGGATTTTCATCGGTCCATTGATGATCAGAAATTCCATTACTTATAAATGTACTTTCATCTATCCATATTGTTTCCAAAAATATCTGTCATTATTTACCAAAACCATTGCCAAAAAAACGTCGCCTTCTTTCAAAATATACTTCTGTGAACTTTTGCAGAAATGTAGCTTATATGGGTGATATTTTCATTTTTTTTCCTGTATGGATTTTTGCTAATATTCAAAAGTCTTAAGGCCTGTCTAATTGAATTATTAGGATTCTCTTTAAAATAATGAAGTACTGTAGCAGAATTGTTATTAGTGCAAATTGTTTTTGTATGATTTCGCTCGTTTCTTGATAAAAAAGCACCTTTTAAATATTTTTCTGTCTGGCAAATGGCGATTTGGATATTGTTCAGCATACAGACGACGGACAAGACTTGTATATCTGTTCGCTTTTCAATATACAAGAATCATATCTAATTTTTAATTATGAGTTTCCATTATTTTTAAGTAACTTAAGTTATAGGTACAGTTATTACAAAACGATGTTTATTTTATGACCTTTAAATATCAAATTATTCAATTGTTTTCATGGAAAGCATTCAATTTATTATCGTAACATTGTAAAGAGTTACAAAAACATCGCTAATGACCGATAAATGAAATATAGTTTAATACCATGATACTATTACTAACAAGATATGCTCACGCGCATGTATCCCTTCCAAGTGGTGACGTAGTTCTATGACAACTTGTCAAAACATTTGACAAACTAGCTGCGCTACAGTCGGAATGGTGTACCAAACTCCAATTTTACAAGTTTAAGTCTCCTAAAATGGATTGGAACCTTTAATGGAAAGATAACACTGACATAGTTTTCCACGAAACACCAAAACACTATATACTGCACTCGACGCGCGTTTTGCCAACCAAGTTGGCATCATCTGGAGATGATTAAAATTGAGTCAGTTTTAATCATCTCCAGATGATGATTTATTCTTTTTCCTATTTATTCTAATATTAACGGACTAATAATGTAATCCATTTCACTGAAGAAATATTAGCTGCGTTTTTCTGACCAACAACTTATGTTAATATGAGATTAACTGAGATGAGGTTAACTAATATTTCAGTAACTTTAAAAAAAACATAAAATTACAAGCTGAGATATTCCCCCTCCTATATATGTATATATATTCGTGTTCTGTTGTTGACGGCAAAAAATATAACATAACCAACATTAAACATTAACATACCGAATTAGCACGAATTTCTGTAAAAAAAATGTTTTAGTTTCAGAAATATACATGAAATTAAGTTAACCTAACCTTAGACTTGTTTGCTGACTGTTCAAATGTCAAAGATAAAATTTCCCCCTTCCATTCATATGAAGTGAGATGAGATACTGAAATATAAAATAGGTTGTGCAGATCAGTAAGGGGGTACTGAGAATTCTCAGCTATTATCAAAATGAGATAACTAAAAAAAAACCGCAACATTACTCCTGAAACTGAGATCTACCGAAATCTCTTAAGATCTCAGTTAGAAAGGACGCACCTACTGTTGTGAAATTCTTTAGGTAAAAATTAAATAGGCCACAATTGTATAGAGTTTAACTTTTTACACAATTATTTGGATACGTTGCAATGAATATGCACGCATGTGTGCAAATTAAGATGTAATGTATAAAACGTTGATATATTCTCTTGTATATTCGTATCCAATATATTGCTTTTTTACAAACCTGTTTGCCATACGTAGACTAAATAAGATACGGAATAATCCATTAATAGAATGACCCATTTATCTGAAGTTAAAAACATACAATTTAATTTGAAAGTAAGATTGTGATAAGGGTTGCTTTTACAATGAAAGTTAAATATGAGCAGTTTAAAAGAAATCGGGCTAAATGTTCCTCCCGTTCTTAGATATTTTTCTGAAAGATTACTTTAATCAGCAGGAGAAATTCATTATTAATTTAAGTCTAATTCATAATGAATGACTTGTTTTTGCAAGATATTTACAGTGTGTTCTCGCATAAGTGGTGAAAGTATTAGAAATGATAAAAACATTTATATCAGTAGACTCTATTTATCCTGTACGAGGTAATCAATTTCAATAATTCTTTTATCTGTGCGAGGCATAGAAATTGAATTTGAAAAATATCGGTATTTACTTGTTTCACTAAATTTAAATGGAAAGACCAAGAAACATTAATTATTCACATTGAAAGATGTATTAACTGTAAAAAAAAACAATGTCATTTAAATATGGGTTTTTAAAAGGCTTAAGTTGAAGAGTGTAGGCACTGGATTAAAAACTTCACCCCTGATGAAATAAATATACTGTTTCATTAATAAAAACTTTTTTCGATAGAACCGATGCCGGTCATTTCGCTCAAACTCGACACCTCACTGGAGTAGCGTCAGCGAATTAACTTCAGCGATTCCCCTCATCCCGCAGAGTTAGTGACTGTAGATACCAGAATCGAGTGCTCTATGCACACAGAAAGAATCTAGAATGCACCTGGCCTACCAACCATTCTGTTGATCCTTGGCCGCCTGGTATGATCTTGAGTTCCTTAAAGTAGCGTCATCTTCATTCCTGCAAGTACACAGATTATTAAGACGACCGTCTTAATCGAGTAGCCTGGGTACAGCACTTGAGGCTCGTACCATAGATCGCGATATTTAATAAGTTTTTCTCCTCATTTTTCTCAGCAAGGGCCGAGAACTCGACGACATTATTACCTTGAGTTGATGGTCGAGAAGGACTGTCAGGCTTGTTGACTTGGATTAGCCTGATAGTCGGAAATTAGTAGTTTCAGTAAATCCGACATTTCTCGTTTTCGACAACGGACTCAAAAGCTCCGGAGAAGTAAAGCAGTACTGTTGTCTAGCTTACCCCATACGAGTGCACTCATAATGCCGCGTTATGTCGATGGATGTAGACCGAAATCGTATATATGGGATATGCTGCATGAACGATTCCGGCGCTTGACGCCAAGTCCTGTAGTTAATATCACACACCTCTACAATTATTACTATTTTTTTTCATTCTATCCAACGCTGGATGGTCCTCCCGTGGCCTCCTAACCTCATAGGAGGAACGCCAGGAAATTGCCTACAGCCACTCCCCACATTCCACAGAATTAGTGCCTGTAGATCTCTGAATCATGTGTCATGAACAGACGGAGAGAACCTAGAATAACCGCCTTCTGCATCTGACTTGCCAGCTACTCGGTTGATTTTTGGCACGCAGGTATGGTCTTTAGTTCCGACAGCAACGTAAGATTTATTCCCCCGAATACATCGATTCATTAGGATGACCATCTTAGCCGAGTAGTTTGGCTACAACACTTGAAGCTCATATCACTATTTGGTCTGCTTTTATTCCTATTTCAAGGTGACTTTTTTCTTAACAGGGTTCGATAGCTCGATTCCATACATCAACTTGGTTTGATGGTCTGCTTTTTTTCGGTTTACTGACGCTGAACAGTCCTCCAATGAATCCGATATACATGGGCGTCATGCCAGCAAATTAACCACAGCCACATCCCATATCCCGCAAGATTAGTGGCTGTAGATCCCTGAATCATGTGCGTTAAGCGGACGGACAGAACCTAGAATAACTGCCTCCTACATTTGGCCTGCCAGCCACTTGGAAATCATACAGGAGATTGCGATACTTGATTCACTTTTCCTTCTCCTTCAAGGTGATGTTATTCTCGGCAGGGGTTGAAAATTCGATGACATACATCACCTTGATTTGTTGTCAGGCTTATTAGCTTGGATTAGCCTGACAGTCGGCAACGAGTAGTTCCAATAAATACGACACAACAACAGACTCAATCTCTCTGGGAACATAGGCAGCACTGGTATCTGGTCTACCCCGTAAGAGTGCCTTAGGTGGTAATATAGTACTCATAACGCTGCTGTAGGCCGAAAGCGCATACACGGGTCATGCAGAAAATAAGAGCATGAGTGATTCCGGTGCCTGACGACAAGTACTGCAATATCAGTTATCAGAACAGAAGCCTATACACGCCACACGCGGCTACGGTAAACTAAGATGTTGAAAACACCATCCTGGCAGGCCATAGTGAATCTCTCGGTATTCGACTTAAGCCCACCTGACCTTAGAAAAGTCAGTATCAGCCTGGTCGATAAACTGAGTATATCCATGTTCTTATAGAAGACATGATGGTTTGCTATTGTTATTGTTTTCGCTATTTTTATTATTATTAAAATTCCTATTAACAACATTTCAAAATTTATCAAACTATTAGTTTGATACTACACTTTGATATCAAATTACATTAGTAAAACACGAAGAAAATTATTTTCATTTTTTATGGTTAAAAATTGTGACGTAAAAACCACATTTTTTTAAAGCTGTAAATGCAGTATATTGCTTAAGGTTGTGACAAATAAGGATTTATTTTTTGGTGCCTTATAAATATTTAAAAAGCCAATTCTTATATAATATTTAAAATAATTTTTCTGCTATTCTGACAAACAGGTTAAAAATTTTAGTAATAACAAAGCAAAGAAAATTTGAACACATTTTTTCCGTACTTCAAATTCCTTATAAGAAAAATGTTTGTGGAAAAATAATCATTAAAGGTATAAAATGACAACATATGTAACTATAAAATTATTTTATGTACAAAAATGTTCACGTTCAAATCCAATGTAACAAAAAATTGACAATTTACTTGCCATTAAATAGATAAAGTTCAAGGCATCCTTGTTATAACACCGCAAGTCAATTTTCATTTCCCTATCAACAGGCAAATTAAATGTAGAGTTCTGTTTTTTTCAGGTTCTTATATCTCGCGTCGAACCAAAATTTGAACTGAAAATGACAATATAACACATAGTACGCGTGAAAATATGTTTTTCAATGAAATAATTTAATCAAATTTGAAAATGTTCACATTAAAATAACCGCTGCCAATTACTAGAGGATCAGAACTTCTTCACCGTAGTAAAACTCGACGTGTGGTGGAGTTTATAATAAAAGTAATTTTTGACGTTTCAAAAAAGTCACTGGTGGAATGTCACTAATATTTTTTTAGACGTTTCAAATTTTAAGAAGTGTCAATCAAAATTAACATTTTATGGTGGTGCCAAAATGTTTACAAAATTTTAATTTATAGCTTTATTTCAACATTTGAACACAATATTATAATGGGTTTGTATAACAGATCTGATGTATAATCTTTCATCACGAATACATTTTTTTGTAAAGTTAGAAATATAAATGTTGGGGAACGTTAGACCCTGTTCCAGGAGACCGATTTTGCTCATCAACAAACTTAATCTCTTCCTTGACCTCTAGAATGTGTGTACCAAATTTGAAAGCTTTATCTCAAAAACTGTAGCTGCTATCGCGAACCATACAGACACACACACACATACACAGAAAATTTTTTCTGTTTGAAATTTTGTGTATCGTCATAATTGGTCGAGATTCGTCCAGAAATGCAATAAATTTAAAAAAAAAAATTTCACGAATACATACCTTCCTCACTTTAAGGGGTGAGGAAATAATAAAGTTAAGTATTTATCATTTGTTTGAATGATGTATTATTATTCAGAATTCTTAAGGAAAATATCCATTTTAAGTTATTAATTATAAATAAATACATATTTACGTGAAGATGTTTTAACCAAGAGACAGAATATTTTAATTATTCATGTATTTCTATTGAGAAAATAGCTAGATTTCCACCTTGTTATGTTATGCAAAGCTTCCACAATAACGATGATAGGCATTTGTATTGTGTATTATCTAGTTAAAAATACTTTAGTTCAAAAAGAGAAATGCTTTTCCCTTAAATTAGCCACTAAGGCACAATAACATATATATTTAAACATCTGAGGATTGTGATATTTTTAGGGAAAAAACCAATGGTTTGGTTTTTAATTATTTGTACGAACTTACAGAAAATAGTACCCAAATAAAAGCTTCATTTTTAAAATAAATATATACATGCTTTTTCCAAAAAAATTTTTCTTATTATTTTCGTTTGAAAAACCATTTTTGGCTAAATTTTATTTTTAATAATTTTTTAATTATAGAAATAAGATTATAGACGATCTAATACCGTTCAAATGATTGATAAGGGAACAGAGATAAAAATTAGAATTTGAAAAAAACTATTTTTTGAGAAAAATTAAATGTTTAAATTATCACGCGCGCACCCCATGCGATTTTCATGTATACTTCTCCTTTGGTTCTGTTGGTCAATATGCACTGTGTACAGTTTGACTAGTGTGAGCCAGTTTGAAGTTATGAGTCTGACTGTGAAATCTGGTATTCCGTCATGATGCTAAAAGCTAAGAATACTTAAAACTAAAATTTCCTTCTTTTTAAGTCTTGAACCATTATATGAAAATATCTGATACCTGGTCCTAGTAAGAATAGTTTATATGTATTCAGGTATGATATAAATTTGAAAGGAAGACTTGGTGTAAATTGTCTAACTGATGTATTTCTTTCGCGATATCATTGACATATTTGAAATGTGAGAAATTTGAGAATTTTCAGAACTTTGAGGTCACAGAATTTTGAAAATTTTCAGAACATATTCAGAAAAACATTTTTTTAGATATGTACATTTTCTAACGTAAAACTTGTATCCGCGTTTTCCGTTACTGCTCGTTTATTCTCGTTCATATTCATTCATGCTCCAAGAATGTTCTCCAAAAATATGTGCTCGAGAATTTTTCACCACTACATAATATGTGATCTTTTAATAGTGAACTATTTGTTTGTCTTACCATGGTCAACTGTGCGTACCGATATCTAAAAATAGACATACTGTTTTATGAAGCATAGTTCAACTCTTTCAAAGAGATTAGACTAGAGGGATCTTAATAATTATATATAAATTTGGGAATTAAGGTGTACGGGGCTAGAACTGCGGACGCTGGGTGTCAGACAGCAGGTCACAGGTAGAAAATATATGCTTGTTAATCCTTCGGTCAATGCCGTTAACGGTTTTCCCAAATCCGACATATTTTCTCTTTAATATCATATGATGAGACCGTCTACATCCTCAGGTCATTGCCGATGATTTCTTATAGTAGTCTCTGAGTTCCGTCGAAGACTCTGTTTAGAGTCTATAGTGACCGTCTTCATCTACAAGAACTCTTCATCGATAATAATGGGACTCCCATACATAGTCTCTCCCGATGGAAACATGCCATCCAAGTAACTTCTGGTTTTAGAAGCGGCTTTACATATCTACTAGAATGCTAATTTTGACTTCATTTAGTCAAAGATGTATTATAATCTTTAAAATAAGTAAATAAATGATATATTTATACTTACATATCGTTTTTCAGTACTAATTTATCTTGTTTTAAAAGAGATCCGCCTAATACTACTAGATTTTCTTCTTTATTTTTTAAACTTAAGTTGGGGAACGGACAAAGCATTATTAGATTTAATTAATTTATTGATTGTAGCAGGAATGATTTAATTATTTATAATAAAAATATGTTTTCTTTATTATTTTACGCATGTAGCATCACAGATATAACATGAATACAGGTTTCAATCTGACTAAGTAATCAATCATTTTAGCTTAACCATAATATTTATGAATTGTTTTGCTTTTTACCAATTAAAGTGCATTTAAAAGCCTTATCTTCCGTCTAAATATTATGGGGTCACGCGCATGAAATCGCACATTACCATTTTTAATGCTTTTTTCTACTAAATATGCACAATCTTGTAATGTTTTATGGTGATTTATGCATAGATCTAATTAATAGAGATGAAAATAATTTTGCTTCCCAATCTTCTTCACCTAATGCTTATATTTAAATGATTTAAAAAAATATTCATGCAAATAAATAAAAGAATTTTTTGAAACTTCTTGTAAAATAACATTTTTTGTTAAATTATCTAACAACAAATACCCCGTTAGAATTTTGAAACAGAATTTATGTATTTCATATTATTGCTTCGCATTTATGCATTTCTAGAAAAAAAATAATAAAATAATTATTCGGTATTACAGAAGCACTCTTTCAAACCTAACATATAAATGTATAAATACGTCAGATTTTTTGAAATGTATGAAAACAATGAGCTTATTTAGGTTAGGTTAGATGTCATGAAAGTCATTATGATTACCGAAGTTACAGTAATTAATCTAGATTAAAATATCAAAATAAATATAACAAATGTTCATATTTTGAATTTAAATATTTTTATAAATAATTTGTACGCGGACTATCCCCATTTCTTGACTGTGGAAATTTTCACTTTTTGGTGAGTTAATATTTTTTCAATATCAATTTTTTTTTGCTTCTAGTACTAAGGACACTGTTATTTAATTCAATGCAGCTCTTACTCCTAGACTGAATAGTTGTTTTAATAGTTTCTATGATAAAATGTATTAGAAGTGTTTTTTTTTATTCATTATATGCCTAAAACTTTTATACTAACATATGCAGATAAGAATGATAGTATAAAATATAGAGTTCTATAGGTATTTACTACTATTATATTATCAGTTTGAAAGAATGTTTTTGTAATACGCAATAATTACTTTATTACTTTTTCTAGAAAAGAATTTATGTATATTTTAACATTTTTTAAATTTCTCTGCCCTGCCTTGTTAAGGTGGTATTCTTGATATTCTATAGCACATTGTATTGAGAATTTTTTAGATTAATTTGGACATATTACTGCACTCACACAGAGCTTATAAGAAACTTTCACATCACACAACTGGAGTTTGATCAAGTAGGTAAAACAAAGTGAGAAAACTATTTGCTCAATGATGTCATAAGCTTACATACTTACGGTAAACTATAATTCCCACAGTAATTTCAATTAGGTACTTCCTTACTCTCACGAATAAGTTTTTAGTTTTAATGCTTGACTTATAATTTTCTTCAAAGAAAATTGTAGGTGACCAATAATATACATTTACAGGCTTCCGTAAGATCATATAGAAATCAAATCAAACACTTATTTTGCCTTGAAAATGTACTGACCTGTATTCAAGTTTTATGTACACGTTGTGCACATTGAACGTTAGAAATAGTTGAAAAGACTGAAAAGAGCAATCTAACAATAGTCTGCTAGCGTAGAAATAAAATTTGATCGACTTCATTGTGAAATCTTGGTGAAATATTCCAATACTTCAATGAAAACTAATCATGTTGCGAATGAAAATTCACCTTTGGAGATTGCAGATTGCAACCCATATTATCATGGGTATTACCAGGGAATTTCAAAACTCGTAACCAGTTTTTTTTATGGACAATTTGAAATTTAGCGCGCCAAAATTATCCAAAATTATCAAAATTACTTACCTATGTCATCGTATTCAACAGAAACCGTACCCAATATAATTTTTCAAGAGACACGAAAGGAAACATTCAAAAAATTATGTAAAAAATGATGGCCAGATGAAGGGTTTTGTAACTACTTGATATTTTATATTTTAGTAGATAAAGTATGAAACTTTTACATAGACCCCGCAAAGCATTTCGACATACATCATCAGTAAACTTCGGATTTTTTAGGGTGGGCAAATTTCGATGTTTGTATAGTGTAACTCGGTACCTGTAAGAAATACAAAAAAAATGGCAGACACTATTTCGATCTCTTTTTTTTTGAGACAAATTCACTGGCGAAATCAAAAATTTGTTATCGTCTTTTGTTTTCGAATTAAAAGAAAGTGTTTTTCGACTTTTAGACACATGTCAATATCTTGGTTGTTTGTAAACTTATCAAAAACCAATTTTTACATTCTTTAAGCACTTTTTTCTATATAATACAGTGGTGTCGAGAAAATTTAAAAAAGGTGCAATTTCGTGTTATGGCATAAAGTTTTATTTTTTTTTTTTTAATGGGAATCATAGTTGGCTATGATTTAGTTAAAAAGGAATTTTTTTTTTTTGGATTGTTGAAGGACCCACACTTAATGAGATTTTCTTTTAACTTCTTAAAATAGTTTTATTAAATGCTCTTGAAATATATTTCGGATGCAATATCACAATTGTTACTTTGAATAAAGCATTCTAGCATATCATATTTCTCGTAATTTTCATAAGACATCATCATTTTTACGATTGAATGGGCTGTAATTATGAAGGAAACAAAATTATTAATATGCAATTTACTGACAAATGGATAAACACTGTCATAGATGACACGCGCCTACTTAATATAAGTATAAAAAAACGCAAAAAGTAATCTACTAAAAGATTATGTTCGCTATAAATACTTCCACATCAAAAGCGACCCCACAAATGATATATAGTCTGAAAGAGAAAAAAATTTCCTTTTTAACTAATCCATAGTCAACTATGATTCCCGCTTAAAAAAATACAACTTTATGCTATAACCCGTAGTTGCACCCTATTTTTTTAAATTTTCTCGACGCCACTGTATTATACAGAAAAAAGTGCCTCAAGATTGTAAAAGTTGCTTTTTTTTAATTTTACAAACAACCAAGATTGATGTGTCTAAAAGTCGAAAAATCGAATTTTTGTTTACAACTCGAAAACAAAAGACGATAGCAAATTTTTGTTTTAGCCAGTGAATTTGTTTTAAAGAAGAGATAGAGAATGCGTTTTCCATTTTACAAACATCGAAATTTATCCACCCTGTACGCTTACAACAAAATTTCGTATAATGATATATTATTATACCCTAATGCTTAATTTGGTGATTGTGTCCAAGCCCAAGGTTGGGTTGTCGCAGATAAACACAAACTGGGTGGACATTTCTGAGAGTTTTAATGAACATAAAGTGATCTAGGAAAAAAATTACGCAAAAAATCGCTGCACTCTATAATTTTAATGAAAACATTAATATATTCGATAATACTATTTGCCTCAACTGATGAAACAGAAATTAAAATTATAATATGGCACTTGAAATTTAAAAAAACGAGGAAATTATATTTATGCTATAAAACGTTAAAAGTAATCTGTAATAAAATAACATCTCCGATTACATATTAATAGATTTTTATATAGGGTGTTTTCTTCCAGAGTATATATCAGCTGATATATGGAAATTTTGCAATAAACTAGAAATTGCTAATTATAGACTAATTTTCCTAATTACTAACACTTCTAAATAATTAACCAACTCATAAAATTAGGTTAATAATATTTTTGGAAAAAATGTTATTTAGTACCAGGCTAACAATATAAATTTAGGGAATGGAAATCATCTTACGACGCAATACATTACTTAACAATATAATGTGTTTACAATAAACCAGACAAACAAGTATGTTCTCAGTGAATTTTTATTTGCCTCTATTTAGACATTCTTTCTAACAAAAAAATTCATACAGAAGTTATAATGCTGTGGCATAGGAAGAAATACTCAGATCATACTCATCAAAAGCTACTTAACAGGCTGAAAATCTGAGTAATATAGATAGAACCTTGAATAGATTTAGACCGGTTAAATACTATAACACCTCAATTATTATATCTAATACGACCTTCACAATTTATATCTACAATTTGCTGTCTTTTAATATAACTGGAACTATTCTCAGCTCTGCAGATTTTGTAATTTTCTACAAGCAGATTCCTAGAATGATTTAAAAGGAAATATAGAAAATAACAACCTAATAAAAGTTCAATAAATTAACCTTAAATTAGAATAAAGGAAACAGCGTCCACTTCTTATTCCAACAACTGGGTCCGCTATTTGTCTTCCAAGATAGCAAAATATCAGAAGGAACATCAGTAAAATTTCTTAGCAAAGTAGCTGATAGATATCTGAGATGGGACCTACAACTATACAATATAGGCAATAGGCAAAAGAATGCGAGAAACGGATACCTAAAATAATATGAGTCTCACTTACCTCAGTGAATGTATACTGCGAGTGCTCACTAGTGAAAGATTTTTACCAAATAAATGGATATTCTTCTTGAGGCCGTCGCTTATATCATTCGCAGACCGGTTTCAGGTTATTGCCTTCGCGTCAGTTCGAAGTACGTACCCGCAACGTCAACAAGAAGGAACTCAGAATCATAAGTCTCTATGTGATAGAGATAGTACAGTATTAACAAATTAAAGATATTTAAAGAATGGAAAATATGAACATAAAAATGACGTAACTCTAAATAATTTACAAAAAAAGTGTAATTAATGAAACAGCATTAGTTACTCATACCAAAAAAGGAACATAACTCCGATTTTAAAATGTGGAAATAATTGGTCAACAAGACAATTTAAAAATCGAATTTTTTAATAAAATGCTAGCCATAAAAAATAAAAATTCAGTTAATAAAAAACTTAAATTTAGCCTACCATCACAGCCCCACAAAAAAAAAGTCCTGATACAGAAAGGTGAAGTACCTTCTGGTACGTTTTTCGGTGTGCTAAAAACGAATCTCAGATCAGAACTGACCCATCACCCTTAGATTTCGCCCCAGCACACCCTAGCACCCCCCCCCCAAATGGTCAAATTTTCACATCATATAAAAATTCAAAATAAATATCTTATTCTACGTTTTTCGGTGTGCTAAGAACGAATCTGGGGTCATGATTTACCCACGACCCTTAGATTTCGCCCCAGCACCCCCTAGCACCCTCCAAAATGGTCAAATTTTTACATCATATAAAAATTCAAAATAAATATCTCATTCTACGTTTTTCGGTGTGCTAAGAATAAATCTGGGGTCATGATTTACCCATGACCATTAGATTTCGCCCCAACA
Organism: Rhamnusium bicolor; assembly: GCA_029963845.1. NCBI lineage: Eukaryota > Metazoa > Arthropoda > Insecta > Coleoptera > Cerambycidae > Rhamnusium > Rhamnusium bicolor. The sequence goes on along the minus strand of JANEYF010005616.1, from coordinate 26,865 downwards.
CCCCCTAACACCCTCCCAAATGGTCAAATTTTTCCATCATATAAAAATTCAAAATAAATATCTCATTCTACGTTTTTCGGTGTGCTAAGAACGAATCTGGGGTCATGATTTACCCATGACCCTTAGATTTCGCCCCAGCACATCCTAGCACCCTCCCAAATGGTCAAATTTTTACATCATATAAAAATTCAAAATAAGTATCTCATTCTACGTTTTTCATTGTAATTTAATAGTTTTAATTTTGCTACATCTCCCCATCCCCCTTCACCATATGGTTATATTTTGACCCTTGTAACGTTGTACCAGTATTAGGATATGACAATTTTTCATTTCCATGCGATGAAATCAGGCAACAGAATCATTCCTAGAAAAAAATGCTTCTATATTAAAACACATAAATGAATTTAAAATGCTTGGAAGATATTTATTTTAAATTTTTGTATGATGTAAAAATTTGACCATTTGGGAGGGTGCTAGGGGGGAGCTGGGGCGAAATCTAAGGGTCATGGGTAAATCATGACCCCAGATTCGTTCTTAGCACACCGAAAGACGTAGAATGAGATATTTATTTTAAATTTTTATATGATGTGAAAATTTGACCATTTCGGGCGGTGCTAGGGTGTGCTGGGGCGAAATCTAAGGGTGATGGATCAGTTCTGACCTGAGATTCGTTTTTAGCACATCAAAAAACGTACCAGCAGGTACTTCACCTTTCTGTATCAGGACTTTTTTTTTGTGGGGCTGTGAATTATTAAAAACATAATGTAGTACTCAATATATTTTTTTTTAATAAGTATTTAAAATAACAAAATAAAGCGCACACGTATTAGAAGACAAAAACAACAACAATAATAAAAATAATTATAATTAAAAAAGAAAAAACAAACAAAATCCCCTATCATTGCTGTATATCGTTGATAAGGTAAAGACCATTTATGTGTTTAATGTTGCATTTACCTCGATCTATGTTTTGTACCAGCTTTTATGTGTTCAAGAAAAACACAATTTAACTGTAAGTTTTTATTTAGTTTAAATTTTCATACTATAATTATGTGCATATTAATATGCACATAACTTATAGTAACTTTAATAGTTCAAACAATTTTACTCTCCAAAAAGGCTTTATACGTATATAAAAAATAAACAAATAAATATAAAATACATTTTCATCATGATTTTAATCGATAATATTTATGTGTATGTGTATTTATATGTCTGTATATTTATGTGTATATTATATATGTGGTATTTTTATATTTGTCCAACATTTGTCGTATTTTTGTCTCTTTTAGAGTCCTGAGGATGTTAATAAATATAGCGAAACACTGACTAATTTAAAAAAGTAGTTTTTCTATTTTAATCCCACTAAGTTGAAATATCAATATATAGCAGGTTACTAGATTTCAAGAAATTAAAAGTAATACCTAGATACAAGATACCAGTCTTATCCTCCCACTTTATTTAATTGAAGAATAAATAAAGTAACCACACACACCTTGTAACGATTTATAGAATTTGTATCATACAAAGAGAAGTGATTAAGTTTTAATTGCGATTGCCCAGTAGTAATAGATGTTTACCAAATAAATGTAAATTTTTCTTGAGGCCGTCCCGTCGCATATACCATTCGCAGGCAGGTTTCTAGTAATTGTCTTGGTCAGTATGAAATAGTATACGCGACGGCCTCAAGAAAGATTTCCATTTATTTCTCAAAATTATCAAACAACACAACTAAACATTTATAGTGTGTTCAATTCGAACAGACCATAAGGGCAGAGAAATTGAAGATGTAGACCATAATATTTTACAAACAGAAATGAGAATATCAATTGTTTAAGTCTATTTATAAAGATAATAATAATCTGGTTGTATTCCATTAATAACAAAAAAATTGATTATTTTAGTAATATTAAATTAAATTACTGTGGTATAATTAGTTATTATCTAAAGACCCCGAACAAATATTTATAAAATAATATAATAAACATGTTTTTTTACAAATCCTTTTGCGTTAGGCGAAATATCGTTTCAACAGCATTGTTAAAACTGTCGTGACAGTCAACATTCGTAGAAAAAATGTCTCTACTTTAATAACAACGAAATATTTTCTAGTGGACCTAAGAAATAGAAACAACAAAGGTATATCACTCTCTGTTATCTTTATCTATACATATAGAGAATTAGGAATTATCATGAACGCTTGAAGATAAGTACGTATAAATCCTGACATAAGAAAAAAAACTAACAATTCAGAAGTGGAATTTGAACTCACGCCGATATTCGAATCCCACTTCTGATTTGTTAGGTTTCACTCTATTCTCATTTTCTTGTTGAGCACATGATTTCTAGAAACTTTCAAAGGGTATATTAAAAAAGGCAGTACAATTACTATAAATTTGTTATTAAAAATAATTTATAGGTACCCATAGTTTCATAACTGAAATAAAAAACAGGTTAACGCGATTGTGTAATGGAAATCTATTCAGCCAGACAGGCGTTATAATGTAGTGTAATACTACTGTTCAGTATCCTAGGCTACCTACACACAATATGCAAATTTAATGCTCTATAATTTTTATTGTCGCTTTCACTGTTTTAGACTTTAAATAATTGTCTATCAGCTCATTGAACAATAAATAATGTGTTCTTCTACAGTAAACATAAACACATTTGATGTGGATGAAACACGAATAGTTTTACAAAAGGAAAGTAGTATACCTTCTTTGCTTTAGCTGTTCCTTGTTAATCTGTACATTAAAAACAAGAATCATTATTATTTATCAGTTTTGGGCTGTCAAACATGAAATTATGGGGTAAAAAAAAAGATATTCTGCATTATAGTAAATTTACACATGTACAAAGTACCCCCTGAAAATTCTAGGTCTTGTGTTAGGTCAAGGGAGAGACTCTACAGTTTATTATGGAGTCCGAACCATATCTATGCCCTAGGGTATCAACAATTCGTTCTCCCATCTTAGTCCGAAATAATTTACAAATAAAATGTCTACTTATTCCGGGATGTAATCGAACTATCGACTTTCGGTATCGAGTAAATAGCTGCAAGCGCTTTACCAACTATCGTGCCCATGTCACAGAATATTTTGATGTATCTTTATTATTTAATAGGTCAAATTACAAAAAAATTTAAATCACCAGATTTTTATGATATAATTTACTCTTGTATTTTTACTTTAATTTTGATATTTGTAAAATTTACAGTATTACTTTAATATTAAACACTATTATGTATTTATTCATAATTTCTTCATAATACCATATAATTTCTTTATAATACTCTGTCACACAGAATTTTTACTTTCTTATCTATTTATACCGATAGAGAAAGTATTGGCCGTGAGAAAAACCAAATTCCAGATTGTATGAAAACGAACGTTTTGAGACGGGAAAATTAAAAAATTATCCAAATTCACATGCCGTCTGTGTGTCTGTCTGTTGCAGGTAATTTATTATCACCGCATTTTTTCAAACACGTCACAATATGGAAATCTGAAATATTGCATATATCTGGGATGTCCAAGGATTGAGTATCAGTGAAATTGGTGCACCAGGGGGCAAACATTTTTTTTGCGTCAAATCAAATAAATTTTAAATAAAAATTGTTTATAATGAGGAAATCTGTCGAAAAGAACTCTTGACAATTTCTCGTAAGATAACCGTTACTGAGAGAAAAGGTTTAAAATTAATTGCATTAAATTAAAAAAGTCGGTCTCGGCAATATTTATCTATCATCAAGAAGAGACGGCACTACAAGAAAAAAGAAGAAGAAGAAGAAGAGGAGAAAGACATATTCTCAGGCCAAGAAAAAAAATCCGTTGATATCGATTGAAAGATTCTCATATATGAGAAACTTTAAGCAATGTGTCGACATCCCTAATGCCGCGATAGTAATTCTTCTGGCACAAAACAGACACAAATTTCATATGATGGTCGTTAATCTCCATGACGAGACAGCGCTACAAGAAGAAGAAGAAAAGGAAACCATATTGATTAGATCAAAAAGAGGTCTGCTAATAAGAGGAGGAGGCTACTCTGTTCTGGGGAAACCAATTTCCAAGATGGCAAACCTAATACTAACAGAAATATACTACTTTCTTCCTTGGTATGTTAATATTGCTAGGCAGTGTATATAAACCGATATTGCTTCCTATGTATAACTTTTGCTTTTGCTTACATACTTATTGAACTGCTTTCTCCATAAAACAATTAAGGGTTAATTTTTTATGTGTATAAATTTTAAATTGTTTATCGAAACAAATCTGCAGGAGGTATAGTTTTCATTAATTTTAATTGGAGTATTCATTAAAAAAGAAAGAGCCGTGGAAGAAAAAACAAATACTGAATAATTCTTTATTTGTTTAAGTTCTGAGTAATTGGACAGTTCAGTTGTAAATGTCGAAGGCCTGCAATCACTGAAACGTGATATTCAATCAGTGTTCCTTTAAGCCGGTCAATTGCTAGTTGAAATCTAATATTGACAATGTTCATCCTGTGTGCAGACACATGCAAACCTTTTTGATCCTTTTGAGAATCAAATAATTTGAAATCATTTTCATGAATCTATTTTAAAAAATCAATAAACAATTAATTTTATGTCTGTCCACATTTTTAAGCGATGCGATATCTCTTAAGTATTATGAATTAAAAGCGGAATGTACTTATTTATTTTTTTTTTCTTTGTTTCCTTTTTCAAAGTTATGTATTTATCTTTGTAGTTACCAATTCGCGTCCACTTTATAAGATGGAGAAATGTCACGAGCAATTTGGACAAAAAATTTATTATTAACAATAAATTTTAATTATTGGCCAACGTCTCGGTGGATAGTTCCCACCATCTTCAGGGCTGCTAGAATTAAATTATATTTTAAAATCAATGCAAGACATTATATTATGAATAACTTTTTCATTCTAGTCAATGGTATTTTTGTTTGTACTGTTGCTCTAAATCATATTTATTTATTAATGTTTATGTTTAAGCTTTTAATGATATACTTTTACAAAAAACCTAATTTAACCTCGGGGTCCTGGGTTCAACTCTCGGTCAGGGAACTGCGATTTTTTCGGAATGAAAAATTAAGCCCAAATATTGTATGTGTATCTGTTGTCCCTTACTGTGTAACCCTCTCCCGACAAAGTAATTTCAGACCTTCAGGGATAAAAAGGGCTTTAATTACATGTGGTGTCATTATTATTATTATTTATTTCCAAAGCTTAATGGGCAACACGTGTATTTTAATGACAAAAAATATTTGGTAAAATAGAGCATAATTTAGGTTCATTTTATGGCATTTAATAAACTTGTTCGTTATTATTTTTACGGTTATTGTTCATTTTTTTTTTTTTTTGATTTACCATGATTTATAAAATTAGGAACGATAGTATATTTAAATTACAAAAAAAAATTATAACAATTTTCAGTCAATGAAATCTGAATTTTAGGAAAACAAGAGAGTATGAAAAATTTTCTTTTGTAGTAAATATACAAAAACCAAACCCCGAAGAAGTCTGAATGGAGCTGCTTCCCTATATATTGTGCAAATATGAAAACACGAAATGGGGAAATTAATGTAATCACCCCGAAAATAGAAATTCTAATGTTCGACATATTAACATGTTTGCGATCCCCATTAGTGTTGACGATTATTTTTATTAATGTCTGTATATTATTATGTATGTGTGTGTATGTGCGTCTGTAACTAATCAAGAATTTTTTGGCAGCAGTTTTTTTTTTGTTAGATCTGATTAGGTTTTCAACTCTGTTGGTCTAGTGGATGTTGATTTGTCAAAAAATAATGTGCCCCACAATCCGTATAAAGAAGAGTCAAAAAAATTATAAATAATTTCTAAACAACAAGTAAAGATTTTTATACAGTTTTTCTAAAATGCACAGCTTTTAAGAAAAAAATATAATATCGTACCTATTTAAATACTTACGTTGAAAAGGAAGTTCAAGGAGTGGCAATTCAACTAGGTATTTTAACTATGCAACTGGATTTTTTTTAGTAATTATAATACCTAATTTACACAACAAAATTTTAATACTCATGAGAAAGTCCCTTTAATTTGTAGGTAATAGTTGTTAAATTAATACATATTTTTTTTTGTGCTGTATATACTGGATTACCTATTAATAATGAATATAATTTAATTGAATAGGTTTTTAAAACATGGTGTTTCACAACCTTTGCGATGTCAGCGACATTCATAAAATGGATTGTGTAGGGTAATTTTGACCCACTGTGTTCATACATTTATCTGATTTAACTAAAACATAAAACAAGATAACGAATGGCACAATCACATTTTTATTTAACTCGTTTAATTTGTAACATGTTTACAAATTTTATTTTACTAGACTGCAATCTTTTTAAAAAATCATTAAGGAACTGGTAAATTTAAGGTAAAGTTGACAATTTAAATATCAACAAACAAAAAGTAGACTTGAAATGTAGTTGCAATTACAACTTTACGAACCAATGACTGAATATAGAGGTAATTCTTCAAAGTTCGTCACTTTTATGTTGAATTATGAAGTTAATTACCTTAATTTTTCATATTGTTGCAATTGTTTTATATTCCAGTGAAGTAAAAGAATAACCTTTTATAACTAAAAATTAGATTACTAACTCTATATTTAATCAAAAGATAATTTAACAGTGTTTTTTTATTTATTGCTAAATATTATTTGCGCCATCTTTAATAAGGAAAGTAGAAATCTTTTTGTACATTCACTCACATTCGTACCTAGACAATATACAAAAAAATCTTTGAAAACTGCGTTTAGGTGTAAAATAAATTTAAAAACAATAATTATTTACGTAACAAGGCCGGAAAGTGATTCTCTGCTGGGCGAGCTGGCAGTTTCCAGGGTGAGCACCAGCGAGTCCAGTAAAGACACTTTCTGGGTGTGTTATGTACCTACAATATTTTTTGTGCAACCATTTTTGCTACACTCAAAATACATTTTAACTTAAAATCTTTTGTAAACAAAATTCATAAAATTCAGATGTCAGACTTTGTTATCTAGAGTGCTTATTTCAGGTACCTATATGAAATAATCTGATGTGGGCAGCATATAACTTTCTTATACCAGTATATATCATCCTGATCTAAAAAAATCATTCTATTTAATTCTTCACTTACCTCAATTAAATTTTAATATCGTACCTTGAAATGTTTCATTAACATTTTTAAATAATTAATTATCAGCGTTAATCGATACTGTCAATAATAATTCATGTCATATATTTTAACAATTTTTTCTTATTGACATTGACATTTTTGTAACTAAATTAAACATTTCAAATGTCAAACTGCTAAATTTATCCTAACCCCATTTTATTAGGTCAAATATGTAAAAAATTTTAGTTTATTTAAGTACTTAGTAAATATACTTCATTGGCTTGATATGGTAGACATGATTTATAATCTTTCATCAAGAATATATTTTTTTGTGAAGGCAAATACAAAAAAGTTTGGGTCTCGGTGACCTCCTTTCAGCTGGCCAATTGTGCTCATCATCGAATTTATCATTGTCTTTGGCCTTTAGAAAATATGTACCAAATTTAAGAGCTTTATCTCAAAAACTATGACTGCTATCGCGATACTACAGACATGCAGACAGATTTTTTCCATAAAGTTATATTTTTTTCATTATAATTCGTCGAGATTCGTCCAGAAATGCAATAAAATAATTTTTTTTTCCCGAAATTGCACCTTATTTCTTCTTTCATTCATTGTGTCACTTCTGGTGGTGCCTGTTCACCAAATTTAATGTGTCACCGAAAATGTTGTTGACAATCTTAACCACCAAATTTGGGAAGTCTCCCATTAGTATTTTTTGAGTTTTCGCGGATATGCACACACACCGACAGACATCATTCGGAAAATAGTTAGAATGGATTCAGGAGGGTTCAAAACATATAAATCAATCAAAATCTCGAGGTCGAAAAAATCGCGATTACTATACGTTCTCACATTAGATATAAGAAAGTAAAAAAAGTTTTGTTATAAATACTACAATTGTATGGACCCTGTTATCATAAATACTAAAATTGTATGGACTTCTGCTACAAATTACGATACAGATAGGGACAACAACAAATTATACTAAATTTCAAGAAGAAGTTGTATTAAAATTAAACTACAAATTATTAGGTTATTTGCAAGGTAAACTAACAAAAATTTGCAAAAGAAATTTTGAAGTTCAAATTTGTATTACAATGTGTGGTTATGGTCATGAAGTATTGTAGAAGATACTATTAAAATTTGTAATAATATTTACTATTTTATGTTTGGAGAATGTTCAAATTTTTGTTGACTATTATTCCATTACAATGTTTTAAGATATATTGTAAACTTTTGCAGCTACATTTCCTACATAAATCACTAAGTAATGCCACCCCAAATATTTAGTTTTACCAGTACTCGGTGAAGTTCTTGTGGATTAAAACCACAGGTGATGGAAAAACTGTAGTTCAAAAAAAACAGTCCACATCCCAATGTTATTATTATTAAACTAAAGCAATTCTTTTACATCTACCACAGTTAATGAAACGAAAATTTCCTTTCCTCCTCAATTTTCGCTATTATAATAGTTATAAATAAAGATTCCCTGTAATAGTTGTTAATAAAAATCACCACCCATAGTACTCACATTATAAATGTAACAAAATCACGGGGTTGTGTGTTAGGTTTCCTTGATAGGACGGCATTTTGTAATGAAATGATATACGTACATAACTGCATAACGCAAAAGCAACGATCTGATAGTAAATAAATCTTTGGGATTTATTGATTGCGTACGTACATCTCTAAGTTAGAACTATTACTGCAATCTGGAACAGATTTTGCTACCTATTATTTCGCAATGCCACACAATTTGTAGCGGAATCTTCCATTAATATTTTTATTAAAATCCTTACAATATGTAGGTATTTTGTATAATATTTGTTTGAGTTCAACAAAAACCACTTAAGTAATTTTTTTGTACATTCTAGTTAATTTCTTACTTTGACGTAAATGGTTACTTTTACCATCCTAAAAGAACAAATGGTCAAACAATATTTGTTGTTAATAACTACAATAATTTTACTACAAATATTTATAGTTCTTACTATGTATGTAGGTGACAATGAATTACAAATTTTGATGAAAACAACTACAATTCTGATAAAATAATGTTGTCTAAAATAATTAATGCGTTTTCTGTGCACCCTATTGTTGTCAACCAAAAGTGACATAAGGAATCGAAAAATCCTTTCCGATCCCTTATATCACTTTCCGGCTTGAGCAGTAAAGATGTATCTTCTACTAAAAAAATTACCAAAAATAGTTCTTTCTCGACAGCTGCAGAAATAATAATTTAATCCTTCTCACGAGTGAAGTTTTACTAGCACCAATGCCGTACATTGAGTCTGAGAAACTACAAATTTGCTGGATACTGTGATGACTGTCCATTATTTTTATGTAATATTACACAATTCTTGTAAACAAAAATAAAAAAATTCTCAAAATATAGGAAATAATTGTAATTTTTACACAAATAAAATCATGTTTATATCGTGAAAACAGTCATACGGAAATGGCAGTATTTCTAGCAATTTGATTGGCTGTTTCAAGATAGCCGCAGGGCATGCGCAGTTACATGACATGTCGGGCAAAGGGAACTCGTTAGACGATAGAGAAGATACTCGCCTAGCACGCGGTAGGTCCAGGGTTCGAATCACAAACTTATTATTTTTTTGTACGGCAATGGAAGTATTAATCGCAATTTCATTGGCCGTTTTAAGATAGCCGCAGGGCATGCGCAGTTACATGACATGTCAATGTGTATTAAATCCTTTTGGAATTGTTTGCCAGCAAGAAACTCGTTAGACGATAGAGAAGATACTCGCCTAGCACGCGGTAGGTCAAGGGGTTCGAATCACAAACTTATTTTTTTTTTTTAAATAAGTATTTTTTAGTTCGTTGGTAAGATTTTCCTTGCCCTTTATTATAGTTTGTTTATTTTCCTTGCCCTTTATTATAGTTTGTTTATTTTCACGGTGCCGAATTCCCCTTTAAAAATGATATCTGATGAGCACGCCATGCCGTGGCCTTGAAACGGCCAATCAAATTGCTAGAAATACTGCCATTTCCGTATAACTGTAAAGGATGTTTATATGCGTTCGGGACTTTCTCGCTCTGTTGTTGAAAAATACACAAACAGCAGTCTATGGACAATCGATAAAATCAGAGTCTATGTGGAGAAACTTTTCGACTAGCTGTGGCTGTTTTTGCCCTTGCGCAATGTTGCCACCTTGAGCGATATATCCCGATTCGAGGGATTTTTGAGGTTCACAAGGGACAAGAGATATTCACGTAATTTTGAGGGATTTTCGAAAACTTTGCAATAAATGAATTAAATAGTGTTTCTTTTGTTATTGATCATCCCCCCACCATCTTGTGGTCATAAAAGGGATTCAACAAATATTGTGCTGGTTTATTCGGGTGCCACTTAGGTCTAGTGGAAATATGAACCTAATATTATACGTGTGAAATAGAGCATCTGCACATGACGTCACGGTTTTCATGGTAGTGCTTGGAGGATAAAGAGACAACAAATCATAACCCCATTTCAGTTTCTTATAATTAATATAAAAATACTATTGTATTTATTTAATAACTTAATGACAAATTTTTGTACTGTGGTGGGTTAAAATAACGTGGCAAGAGACAGTGTTAGTTTTTATATAATTCCATCAGTCCTTGATAATCATAAACAGTATAATCAACTGGCTTTAATTATCATTATACATGTTCAAAACCAAATTTTCTGACCGCAAACACAGAAATACGTTCACAATAAAATATTACAACCAATCACCAAACTATAGCATTTGAGGTATGGCCTCTTCTTAGTTTTATCACCAAACAAGTTAGCCACACCCATAGGGTCATGTGCTGCTATATTATGTTCTTCCTCCGAAAATTGATGTAGTCCGAGGTTATAAATAGGCCTCGGGAGATTTTTTAGTGTTTGTATAAAGTCTTATGTTTTTTATATTTTACTAACTAAATTTTTATTTTACATTATAATATTTTACTACCTAATTTAAACTAATTGGAACATAATACATAAAACTTGGCGGGATTTTTAAAGAAAATATGGGATATTTTATGCTTGCGCGTTGGATAGTTTGTTATACTCAGGTGGCGTTTTTTGCCATCCTTTCACATAAGTTTTATATGATTAGAATGTCCACTGTCCTTGTTTCGTTAATATCCCGATAGAGGTTAGAATTTTACATTACAGTAGCAGTTTTTAAAAATATAATTATAAGAGTTAAGAAGAATGAAAGTAGATATATATCGGACTAGAAGTTTTCGTTTTTTGTATTTTAACTGGAGGATCATTTCTTGAGTGTGAAAAATTCTCCTTTTTGGTTAGTTAACATTTCTTCAAAATCAATATTTTTTTGCCTCTAATACTGAAGACACTGTTATTTAATTCAATGTAGCTCTTGTTCCTAGACTAAGTAGTTGTTTTAATATTTTCCATGATTAAATGTATTGGAATGTTGCTTTTGATTCATTTTATGTTATATGCCTAAAACTTTTATACTAGCAAATTCAGATAAGAATGTCAGTATAAAATATAAAAATTTATAGGTATTTATTATTATTATCATGTTAGATTTGAAAGAATGCTTTTGTAATACCCAATTATTATTTCATTTTTTTCAAGAAATGCTTAAATACGAAGCAATATGTAAAATTTTTTAAATTTAATTCTCTTACAAAATGTAGAATTTTTTTCCTTATTGATAAATTTAAATAATTGTAAGCTGACTTTAATACGTTTACAGTCTTACGCCCCATATGCTTCATTTGAAAGTTCTTCTTACGATGAAAGAATACTTTTTCCCAGAGCAGGCTACGATTGTTTTTTATGAAACAAAAAGTAATTCATTGGTAACACATATTTTCCTTTGATAGAGAATAGATTTATTTGCATATCTATGTTACAAAGATTTATTAAATTAAATATAATTTATTTTATTTCAAACATTTTTTTATTTGTGCATCTGTATCTCTATTTCAGGGAAATATAATTATTCACTCTATCTATACTGGCCCAGTAAACTGAGGAAAACAAACCTGACATTCTGATTAATTAACCAAATAATCCAAGCAAGTGTCTACAATACGATTTAGGCATACAAGGAAACAGATGTTCTGTTTGGCTGAAATGTAACTATTATACAGAGTAGATTTAGTTTCAATATGATATTTCTTGAAGCAAAAGCATTACAGAAAGGAATGTAAAATACAAATTAGAAGAAGTTATTTTATATAGTAAGAAAATTTATACACTCTCACTTAGTTCTACGCTCCCCTCCTCGTGAGATTCAAAAGTTAAAGAACATTGTCATATTTCGAAAGTGTATGCTTTAACCGCAGTAATAAAATAATTAATTTCTTGAATGCTATGTGACCTTCTATATGTTAATATTACATTTTAATGGGAATAGGTCAATTAAAACAGAACAACTACTGTTATCTATTTCCATGAGATTTTGAGTTAAGAAATGAAGTACATTTCTGCATTAGTGTGAAAAGTAAATGTTGTACGTAAATTATATATATTATAGATTTTATTGTACAATTTTTACGCTATAAAATTTATACTGGAAGTCGATTGTTGAGATCTTGTAACACTGTTAATTGATTGTTGGATACTTTGATCGTTCTCAATGTGTTCATTTTCTTCTAGAATTAATTGCTCTTGCAAATTTTTTTATTGTTTTCGTGTGACTCTCAATATACCCCTTAGACGAAACGTTAGACTTCCAACCCCCGCCCCGTGTCGTTTTAATGTTAAAATGTCTGTCCCTGTATCAGCCAGAAGTGTGGTGGATGGTCTTTTGAAGCAATGCTCAGAATATTGTCCGGAACCTGGTAACTATAAATAAGAAGCTATGTTTTTGGCATGCATCCAAGTGAATTTATTCCTACAGGTTGCCTTGTGCATTTCTCGTTCCTGCAGGCCTCGAAAAATCTCCCATATCCAACATTCTCAGGTCTAAGATTGACGTATTTTCTAAGAATCTTCGCAATAATCAATCTTTCGACGTCTCCAGTAGTTACAAATATCTCCGGCGATTATTGTTTTCGTAGTAACTAATGTAAAATGAAAGGTGTTTCCTACATTTCTGACATTTTCCACTCTGTGTTGTACTTTCAAGAAAATTTAATAAAATAATTGGGAACAGGGGCAGAAAATGTGTAACGAGGCAGTGGAAAACCCATGGTGGCCCTGATTGTTCCAAAGGATTGTGCTGAGGACCCCTGGTGTGGGATAGTGACCATATCGATTAAGTGATCATCTTTTCTTATTACGTCAATATTTCTGTAGTGAAATTCATGCCGCAATTGTATAGTGTCTTAATTGACTGTGATGCACTTTGTTGGGTAGTTCACGATTAATACAAGGTTCAATGCTGCATCGTCTTCTACTTCGGCCTTTAATATTAAAGCATATTGCTGAAAAAAGGAAAAAATCTTTTATTTCAAGGTAGTTCTTATAATTGCTGTCTAAGTCATGTACGTTTGCTAGTGGGGAGAATATGTAGAATGAGGGGAATCTTGTAAAAATAACTGAATCCATAGGCGTAGGCAAACAGATCTTTAGTAAGCAATAGATTATTTATTAATTAATAATATACATATTATTTATTTTAAAATTAAAGAAAGGAAAATACGTGCAATGGAAATTTAAAAAAAAACATTACATATATTCTTATGTTATATTAAAACATTAACTGAAAGTAAAAATGTAACTGTATCGTATACAACCAAAATAGAATTACACGTTTAAGAATAATTAAATCATAATTTATTAATAATATACGTAAATAATAAAATATAATAAATCACAATAAAACAAAATATGCAAATAACAACAGTATTTCTAAAAATATCACAATATTGATAATATTAAAAAAATATAGCAATAAATCTATTATTTTAAGTCGATGGTCCTGGCTCTAAAATATTTATACCCTCGTTATAATTTTTTTCAAACGAGTCTAAATCCTAGCTAAAATTGAATCACAAGTGATTCAATTATCTTCTTCAAGACAAATTATTATCCTGTTAATATTCTCCTGCAACAATCTCTCAGTTTCCCAGTACCTATCTTCAATTTTCTTAACGTGGTAGACGTACCTTTGCCAATCATTCATTGTCACTGATTTTATATCATCAGCAACAGGGATAAGGCCGTAAAACATACATTTACGACGATCGCAAATGTAGTTTGCAACATGTCCATTTTATTACATTTGCGGCATAACCTAAATCGCTTTTTTACATAACATTAGAAAACTTTTTCCTCGCTAATTTATCTAGTTCAGGTGAGAATGTTGATATTCTTCATTTATTAGTTCTTTGTATAATGTTCAACACAGTCTAAATATACATGAAATTTAAATTATTACTTGAAGGGTGTACCAAGATACCAAATTTTTTTTACAGTCTAAATATACATGAAATTTAAATTATTGCTTCAAGGGTATATCAAAATACTAGCATTTCTTTAACATCAGCATAAAAGTTAAACAAATTATATTTAAGTGTTTTTTACCAATTTAATCTAGACCACTGCATATCACCTAACTTGTTTTTTCTTATTTTGTACTTCATATTAAAAAAAGTATAAATGTATAAAGTAAAATACTGCCAACCTACGATTTTTTCAGTCTTAATAAAATTTGTGCTTTTCTTACCCCCACCCCCTCTTATGCATTGGTCTAAATCGGATTGTTTCATTTTAATAAAAATAATCAGGAAACATCTAAAATGAGGAGGAATATAGCCGTCGAGAAGACGAACTTATAAGCTTACAATATACACTAATCATAAAAAATTGTACATTTGGGACGTAGTAAAATGTCGCAAGTCGGGGGAAAGACTACAATAAAGCAGACCACCGCGTTCGATCAAATCAATGCGCACAGAAATTTAATTTATCATTTTGAGGACGCAGAAATACCGCTTCATAAAAACACTGATATTTGTCACATTCTTTCATATAGCAAACATACATGATTTGGACAGTATAACTAAGAAATAAGAAAGAAACAGTTACATAGGTAAGACGTTTATATAAAAAATTATATTTTCAATAGACTGAGAAAAAGTACCTTTCCTTCTTCTGATGAAAACCTCATTAGTCATTGTCATTATTTTTCGGTTAACTAATCCCACAATTTCCAACTAATTAGTAATCATATTAAGATATCTAGTAACTTTAATAAACTAAGGGCTGGTACTTCCAGTCTCGGGTAACGCTAATAGAATAATACTATCTCTCTTTCTCTCATTGTTACAACAATGGTTTCGTCGCATATTATCATCCGATTAGTGTTAACTGAGTGTGAAAGTACCGGCCCTTAATATAACAAATTTTAATTGTTTCTGACACAATATATTATAATTTTAAAATACTCTTGTCAGATCTTATTTGTCTAAAAAACTGCTATGGATAAAGTAACAATAAATCAAAAAAGTTATGTCATTTTAGACCGAATTTGCTTAAAATTAGGAAACTAATGATAATTTTAAAACAATAAATTTATCACTTATTTATTACATTTTTCAAATGCACCTGAAATGTAAGTTTTACATAACCTTCTTGTCATTGTTCTAGTTCGTTAAATAACTGAAATTATTTTGTTATGCATGTTTTCCTTTATTATAGACTAAGAGCTGGCGCCGCGAAGGTACTACGACATTACCTCCGGCTGGAATTTTTGTGAAATGGTTGGGGGGACCATGAGGAAGTGCCATCTGCAAGGATTTTGCTCAAAACCCCCTGCAAAGGACACGTCAGACGACTCAAAAATGAAAAAATCCTTGCTCAAAAAATGATCATTCCTCCGGCTGAAAATTTCCACATTACCTGTTTAAAAGTCACAGATAACGTATGTAAATCGTCAGACATCTCGGTCGCTGCCAAAGGGGTGTCAGACGCCCTTAAAGTTGTCATTTTTTTTCAAAAAAATTTTTTTCTTACCTCCGTCTGACGTTTTAACATATTGCAACAGAGACCATTTTAAGCACATTTTAAAATCGTCAGACGAAAATACCGCTGCGAAGTCCCCCTACAATGTTCACAAAGTTCCGACCCACATGGAACGTATTTTTTTTTTGAAAAATTATTTTCATTACGTCCGTCTGACGTTTTTACATATTATCGTAGAGACAATTTTAAGCATATATATAAATCGTCAGACGAAAATACAACTGTGGAATTCCTCTGCAAAGAATTAAATTACACGTCCTTTCAGCCAGTTGACAATTAATAAAACAACTAAACAAATGACTTATAATAATAACATTTACACAATATGGAAATCTAAAATGGATTCCCGTAGGCAGCTATCAGAGCACATAGAGGTTGTATCGTAGCAGTGTAGCCAACCTTGACAGCCATAATGAGCAGCACTTTTTGACATACAAGTGATTTTTTTTCACTTCTAGTTTCGCCGGAAGTAATACTAACCTTCGATTTTTTAAATGGAACACCCAACCTGTATATTATTGCGTTTTTGAATTCTGCATAATTTTCTGAATCCATCGATACTAAATTTCAAACGTAAATATTTTTTATAATATAATTTTTAGCTTTCCATTTAAGTGTACCATGATGGTTCCGATTTATTCTAAATGACCCGTGTAATGCCAGAAAAATCGAAATCCCGTTGTTTGGTTTTCAACCCCAGTTGTTATTATTTCTTAATATTTTATTATAAATATTTTACTTTTCTTATGTTACCTAGCATAGATTGTTTTATTTTAACATATTTATATTCTTGCAGTTGTCTGCACTGAAAAATACATGAGGAAGTGGGGGTCTTGCTCCTGTTACAGTGTAAGGACGATCGCCAAACAGTACCGTTTTAGAATTGATAAAGGGTAGACTTAAACCTAATGCTAATTTATGCACGCGTATCTATCACCTTGCAGTGATTTTACATATTCGTACAGAATATTTTTACTGGCCGTGTTTACTCCGTTTATACTTAACGGGAACAGTGTCCTTTCTCCAAGAACGTACTCATCTTAAGTTTACTGTGTTATCGAAGTATAAACTACACATTTTTTGTTATTCATTAAACCTTTGTTTTGCTATTACTTTCGGCGTATTTCTTTAACATCACAATTTATCACCTGTTCATAGTCGTTACCAGTTTTAAGTATTTAGATCAGTGAACCAGTGACCTATTACATTTGGATGGCAGTGCAGCAACAACTGTGGCATTAACACCCGTTAAAAATACTAAAGTATGTACGTGATTTATGAGAAAATAAAGTTCATCAAAATGGTTTTTGGGGAAAACTTAATTTTTTCAAATGGAACCATAATGGTACCGTGCTATTATTTATTAGTACTATTAATAAGGAATTTATTCATATATCGTATTAAAATGTGCAATAAGCACTAACAAGATTACAGCTAAAAGAAAATAAGGAAATACAATTTTGTTCTAATTACCTTGTTATACATAAGGTGGCTTTGGAATACAAAAAAATAAACACAAAACATTACAACAGTTGTTCAAAATGCTGTCCATTAACGTCAATGCACTTCCGAACTCGCATAGTTGTTTCTCGAAGAACGTTCGCCAGTTGCTGGGCCGTCATGCTATTAATTGCGCGTCTTACTCGTAGCTCCAGGACTTCACAAGTTTTAACGGCGGTTGCGTAGACAATATTTTTTTAATGACGCCAACAAAGAAATCTAGGGGTGTTAAATCAGGTGACTTTGGAGGCCACCTCACAGGATCATTCGTCGAAATTACGTTTTCTCCGAATCTCCGTTGAAGGTAATCAATTACTATCCTTGAATTATGGGGAGGAGCGCCATCTTGTTCTAAATACATTCCCTGTCGTAAATGGAAAGACAATTCAGCTAAACTGTCCTCAATTTCATTTTGCAGAAATCCCAAGTATCTGGCACCAGCCAGGGATCCTTCAAATATTATTGGACCAATGATTCTACTACCGATTATTCCAAACATTGAAACCAAACCGCACTTGAAAGTTACCCTCCCGTAATAAATTTTGATATTCTTGTGACCAATATTTTGTATTTTGTCAGTTAAATAATCCCAAATTTGTAAACCTAAACTCATCCGAAAATAAAATCATTCCCAAAAAAATATTGTTTGGCTGCACGTTATTCTGCAAAATCCAATTGCAATATTCCATCCTACGTTCGTAATTATTTTCGTACAAGTGCTGGTGCAATTGGTATTTAAAAGATTTATAGTGGTATTTGTGCAAAATTCGGCTTACTGTTTGGTGACTGATTTCCAATTCAAACCCAATTTGCCTTAAAGAAACAGTCTTATCAACTTCTACTCGAGCCAAAACATTAATTCTCGTTCCATCGTCAAGAATGAAATTTTCATCGGGATGATTGTCATTGTTGGGCTCACTTCGCAATTGATTTTCAAGACGATTAAAATAATTTCTCGCTGGACATTGTCTATCAGGATATCGTTGGCATAAAGGTGTCTAGCCGGAACGGCATTTTTTTTACATTCCCCATAAATAATTAACATGTCCACTTTTTCATCTCTTGTATAAATTTGCGGCATTTTGAACACAATTAACAAGAATTTTAAACAATTTTTAGAGCACAAGACACAACAAAAACACCGGTAAACCAACAAATGTTTGACAAGCTAAATATTTTATTGTTTTCAAAGCCACCTTAGTTAGATACTTCGTAACATTTAATTAGAACAAAATTGTATTTTCTTATTTTCTTTTAGCTGTAACTTTGTTTGTATTTATCACACATGTTAATACGACATATGAATAAATTCCTTATTAATAGTACTAATAAATGGTAGCACGGTGCCAATATGGTTCCATTCGAGAAAATTGAGTTTTTCCCCAAAAACCATTTTGATGAACTTTATTTGCTCATAAATCACATAATTTACTATTATTGACGGAATTTCGATTTTTCTAGCATTACACGGGTCATTTAGAATAAATCGGAACCATCATGGCACACTTAAATGGAAAACTACAAATTGTATTATATAAAATATTGACGTTTGAAATGTCATTTATTTGATGTCATTGGATTCAGAAAATTACGCGGAATTCAAAAAATGCAATAATATACAGGGTGTTCCATTTAAAAATCGAAAGTTAGTGTCACCTCCGGCGAAACTGGAAGTGGAAAAAAATCACTTGTATGTCAAAAAGTGCCGCTTATCTTCAAAACTAAAGGAGAAAATGGGGGTGTGCCATGATCTTGTTACACCATATATATATATATATATATATATATATATATATATATATATATATATATATATATATATATATATATATATATATATATATATATATATATATATATATATATATATATATATATATATATATATATATATATATATATATATATATATATATATATATATATATATATATATATATATATATATATATATATATATATATATATATATATATATATATATATATATATATATATATATATATATATATATATATATATATATATATATATATATATATACATATGTATATTATATAATAACAGTATAATAATAATAATAATATTTACATAGTAGTTCATATAATGGAATTTACATCCAGTCATTTTTGTAAATAAATACAAAAACCTATCTAAAGCAAGCTTGATCATGGGTTGTTTACATCTACTCAAAGAAAAAAAAAATTCATATTAATAGTCATTATTATAGACGTATATAATAAATTATACTATCATATCAGTTTTAGAAAAAAATCCTCAATTAAATTTTAATAGCGTACCTTGAAATTTGTTATTAAAATTTTTAAATAATTAATTATCAGCGTCATACGATACTGTCAATAATAATTCATGTCATATATTAGAATAATTTCTTCTTATTGACATTTTTGTAACTAAATTAGACATTTCAAATGTCAAACTGTTAAATTTATCCAAGATATGAGAAAACTGTTTATATTATACTCTCTGAGATTTTAGGGTTATTTTTCTTTGGTTTCGAAGTCACCCTGTATTTATGACTACAGTCGTTACAACTAATTTCATAAACCCTCGCCCTTCATTTATTCCAATTTTGTTTTTTGGAATGTTTAAAATTTGTTATACTTTATTTCTCGATGTATGAACCACTGTCAAACACCAATATATTTAAAAATGCTACTGAGAACCACGGTAGACGTGTGCAAATCTCCACACGTATGTTAAAATTTACACCAAAATCCCCATAAGTAATGCAATGATACTAAACGCTATAATCAAGTATTTACCAAATGGAAAACTTTTTAAAAAACTGCGAAAATAGCAGCTTCAACTGATTTTATTAAGGCTACACTACTGTTAATTTCTGATTGATCCCTTTTAATATTCAGTGTATATTTAACGTCTCGATTGGCTGCCCTTTTCGTTATCAATAGAAATACCCTTTTAAGAATTTCCATTATTCGCTTTAGACTTCCTCTAGAAAGATTATTGTTTGATATTGAGCATTTTTATAAGTGATATTATTCATGTTATTTTTTAAATTAACTTCGTGCTAAATTAAATTAAAACAAAGACGACAACGAACTTTAACAAGTCAAGAGGTTTTACAGAATTAAATATCAAGATGTTAATTCTTAATATAAAAATTACAGAATGAAAAGAAAACGTTTAATATTATTTGCTAATATTATTTATGTTGTCGTTATGAAATAGATATCAATGAAATACGTAGATACCGTAATTAAACCTTCTTACAGACCAATATATTATGTATTTAAATAAATTCATTTATAAATAATAATTGTCTACCTAACAATACCGGAAAATTCTTTACTGGACGAGCCCTGAGAGCCGGTGAGCCCAATAAGCACACTTCCGGGTGTGTTGCATACAATATTTTTTCTGCAACTGTTCTTGCTGGTGTCAAAAATCTGTTTAACTTGAAATCCTTTGCAAACAAAATTCATAAATTTCAGCCGACAAATATCAGACGTTGTCTAAAGAGTTTAATTCCGTACCTAGCCTATTGTTGTCAACTAAAAATGGCATAAGACTTTACCGGTCCCTTATGTCACTTTATCGTGCTAGACCAGTAACTATGTATTTTCCATTCAAAATGTTGACCAAAAACCGTTAACTTTTTAAACGGTTGTGGAAAAAATTCATTACTGTTATAAGCTTCCTTCAAAAATGTAAAAACTCATTCATTAGTATAGACTACTTAATAAACGATAGACATCTGTCTGTCGTGTGATTGGGGTTTTCTGAAACAGATTTCAATGCAGAAACATTTTTCCATTTGATGCTTTAATATATCAATCCCTCTTTTCAGTTATATTACATCTTTTGATTTTATTAAAGAAATTTATTTGTGGATATGTCAATATAACTGTCAGCTGTTAGTGTCAAGATACTATTACACTTACTTGATGACTAAGAAAACATGCGAATGTCAAGATAGCTTGAAAGGTAAAAGAAACCTATAGTTTGTTTTTTATATAAGTCCTGTGAGTGTTAAAATGGTGGTAGAAGTGCAGTTGGAAATGTATTTTATTTCACTTTGAAAATAATCTACTGGCTAATACGATAGAAGTTGTTTTAAGTTGTATAAAGCAGTTTTCAGAGTTTTTAAAGTTTTTTCAGTAAAACCTAGAAGGTAATTTAATTAAATGCCATTTCAAATAATTCGGCTTGTTTAGGTAACAATGTAGATAATTTACGATATTTAAAAAAAAAAAGATATTCAAAAACAAGAAACAAAACTAGTCTTTGAGATTTAATACTTAGATCTCTTTTACACTATAATCTTTTTTATTCGCGACTTGTTTAAATTTCAGGGCCGTTTTAACTATAATCTTTTATTTGCGACTTATTTTAAGTTCAGTGGCGGTTTTAACTATAATCTTTTATTTGCGACTTGTTTGAAGTCCAGACAATTTCTGAAATAAAAGAATTTTACATCATTTCGATATCCACGCTTTATTTAAAACAATTACATAAACTATAAAACCTGCGCCGTGGTTAACCGATAATCTCAAATTAATGATTCAACTTAAAAACAGAGCATAAGCTAAATACAAGAAGACGGAGACTGACGTATCATAATAATGAATATAAAAAGTTAGGCAAGAAATTTAGTCAATAAATTTGTCAAAACTTAACACAAATCCTCGAGAGCAACTCGGTTTCATCCCTCCGAGTGCACCGATTATTACAACCATCTTGACCGAGTAGCTTGAGTACAGCACTTGAAGCTCGTACTGGCAATCGTAATATTTTGGACCGTTTTTCCTTCTCCTTCAAGAGTAATGTTTTTTCGGCAGGTGCCGAGAACTCGATGATATACATCATCTTGAGTTGTTGGTAGAGTAGGCTTATGTCAGACTCGTTGGTTTGGAAATGCCTGACTATCGACTAGTAGTAGTTCTGAGTAGTTCCAGTAAATCCGGCATTTCTTGTTCCCGACAATAGACTCAATATCCTCGAAGACGTAAAGCAACACTGGTGTTGCCAGAGAGACCATGCTGCTGTTTATCGACGTGCTGTCGAAACAGATTTCCCTTTTCCGCAGCTGTCATTTAGGCTCTCAGACGATTTGGTTGAAGTTCAGTAACTGGGCTCCTCATCTGGTGTCAAACACGAGACCGAGTTCATCTGCGGCTTTCATTGTTGCCTTGTACAACCCTACGCCCATTCCTACAGATTCATGTAGTTTCACGAACCGTAAGAGCGGATCCGAATTTCTGATTACGTTACATATCATACTCAGTACTACTCCGCCATGCATACACTCTAAGCTCTCGGCCCATCCGTTGGTGTAGAAGGTACTTACGAGGAACGGACGATCTAGGATGAATACTTCTGTGTCTGTAAATATTCATCATCTTGCGGATTTCTCTGTCCAATTGGGAAGGCTCGTCTACCATCTATTTCCCTATTCTGAATGAGTAGAGCAGGACTAGAACGGCAGACATGTTAGTCACAGGCCCCGAAAGTTTGGAATACCAAATCATTCGGAGTCGGTGTCTATACTTGCCATGGAGAGAATCCTATATTTGTTTTACATCCTGGATGGTTGCGGTAATCGATTCACACCATTGATAGATTTCGCTTGTATTGCACAGAATCCTGTGTAATGCAGCGGTCTATCAGCAGGTTGTCTTTACAACCTATCAGGTCTTTCCTAGCACCATGCTGTTCGTTAATATGCTGGAAGACCAGATCAACAGATTTCAGTGTCTAAATATGAGTAAATATCTTGCAGCAGGAGTTGAAGTAAGTGATCGGTCTATAATTTCTCGGGTCGGTAAGGTTCCTCTTTTTGGGTATAAACACAATGCATCCCTCGGCAAACCAGTTAAGAAACTGCTGCCCCTCGGTCAACCATGAATTGCAAACTCGCTCCAAACGGCGCGGCGGTGTATGGAAAGAAACTTCTTCCACCACAAGTTGTTAATGCCGTCTCACCCGTGACAGTGAAATACTTGGTGCCATCAACCGCTTGTTGGACTCTCCATACTGGTTGCTGGACACACTTCTTTGCCTCTTCCAGGTGTCTGTGGTACAGAGCTTCGAAGTGTGCAATTGCTGGAGTATCGCCATTGAATGGACGCGAGTAGATTGTTTTGGCCGATTCTGGCACCTCATCCTCATCCTCTGACGTCACACATGTTTACGGCAGTAGGTGAATAATTTATGATGCATTAAATTACCAAATGGAATGAGAAAGCAAGTTATAATTGAAGGGATATTTTATCTTATAAAAAGAGTTTTGTATACAAAAACACCTGCATGACAATAAAACTTCAACTGATTTGCATTTTATTTTTTAGTTGCTTACCGAGATTTCCGATCTGAAAGATATGTACTTAAATAGTTTATCTTTAGAACGTCTAATAATGTGAAAACCAAATGAGATTTTATTTTATAGAACTGGAGGGAAGCTATAATTAATGGGCTATTGTATCTTAAAAGATGTTTATGTACAGAAACACCTATATTTAACAATAAACTTCAACTCATTTGCATTTTATAGTTTAAATTCGTTTGAATGTCTATGAATATTTTATGCATCAATTATCAAATGGAATGACAATTTTTGCTCTCCATATTATATTATATAATTAAATTTTTCTAGCAGAGATTTATTGCATTAGATCCATTAGATCGTTAATGGGGTTTCATTATTATTCATTTAATTTATGTAATATGTTTATTGTTTACTGAGTGTTGTGCTTATTATTTATTATAATAAAAAGAATAGTTAACGTGGTAATAAGTTTTATTTAGGATTTACACTGTACAATTAAAGAAAAATAATTATAAATATCAGTGTTATTGATTACGTTTCTGTTCTCCATCTTCTTCTTGTGACCCCTCCTCTGGAACTGCTCTCAGAACAGTATCTACATCATCCTTCTCTTCTGCCTCCTCAGCCTCCTCCACTCCACTGTCATAATTGCCGTCGTCGGTAGCTATTCTATTTAAATATTTTTGTAGATGTGATGGAAGAAAGTTTTCGAGATCGAAAATAAACGAGTTAAATGCAGCTCCTGCAATCTGTGTACTAGTACATCGATATTAATTTGACTAGTTAAATATCTTTCACATATATTATATGCACAATTATAATTTTCAGCAAGATTTTCGCATTCTGATGTAGAATAAAATGCTCCATACCATACACCGCTTCATGATCTGCGTCAAATGCAGACGGTCTAATGTGTAGTCTAATGACTGCACTGTTTAAATCAACAACTTCACTCTTACTGTCACTAGCTTCAGCATATGCCATCCACATTTTGTAAACGTTTTAGTCAACTAACTATAGACCTATCTGATTCTGCTGGTATATATAAGGTCGATGAAGAAGTGGGAGAAACAGATGACGTTTGAAATATTTACAGTTAGAGACTTGTTTATTCTTGTTAAATTGGCTTTGAGATAAAGGTAATTTAGTTAAAATACTTATAATATGACATACTATGATAAGAAATAAAAGTCGTATTTATTGTTATTACATTTAATTTATTGCCTATTCATTACAATATTAAACATATAGCTAGTACTGTAGTATTATATATGAGTTAATGACAAGATTATTAGAGGATACATTATTTTATCTCAATGAACGGAACCATCAAAAACACTGTAATTTATCAATGCATCATGTAAAATTAGTGCAAAGACTTAATATTAAAAGGAAACTTATTCATCCTAGTTTCAAACTCTAACTTAATGTCGACAGTGGATGATTTCGGCTTCCGATTGATGAGAGCGATGACAAAAAGAGGATTATTCATAAAATTTCCATAAGTTAGCATTGGCTCGCTCGTTTCCTTGCTGTAATAACTACGTTGAAAGTTAATGGTAAGCATAGTAGACTGAATCGAATACTTTTTTAGAGAAATCCAAATTCCATCTCTCGTATGGGTAAACGTTCGAGTTTAGATATAGACGGTGTCGCTGACATTGGCATTAAGAAAGGCCGTCGCATCCTTTGCCCTGTTGTCTAAATTTTCGGTACTTTGAAATCCCACAATGATATAACGAGGTCTTTCTAAACTTGTACTGGTTTTTATCACCCAAATATCGGATGATGCTTCTCGCAAAGCAGGCAACTCATACAGGTCCCTTTACGATAAGCTATTTTAACACGTGCAGCAATCGAAGAAGATTTGTTTATGCGAGACATTAACTTCAGTTTCAGTCTATCTTCGGGTACGACGTGTTGAATTTTCCATTCAATTTTGTTAATTTCTAGAGTAGCATCTACCTCACCCATATAGCAGTTCTTGAACGATCGAGCTATAATTAATATTAGTTCCTGTTTTACATTGATAATCCCCTTTGTATAGTCTTCGGCAAAACCCATGATATATTGAGAGGTAGTCTGCCGCTGAAGACGTGACTAGTTGTATCCAATATATCTTGTTTATCCTCGCCAAGTCCCCAGCCATGTGTTAATAATACGGAATTTTGACTATCTCCATAGGAAAGCATAGTTTTCATTGCAGATGTTATACCTGGTTTACGAACTATTGCCACCTGCCACCGCCCAGCTCATAGCGGATTTCATCGAAGAGAAATGCAAATGCATTATTAGCCAAATAGCATGTCTTACGGCTTCAGCAGGCGTAAACTTCCCCTCGACGTATATGTAACTCTCGGAGATGTCGAGAATTAGACTTGAAAAATGAACTGGAATGCGTATTTCATCTGAGTTTCTATAGATCGGTGATCCATATGGTTTATAAGTATGCTCGTGTAGACTCCTATGGAGTTTGTCGAAGGGATCATCAAATACGTCGCATTTTTCACTTGCAGTTGAATGAGTTAACGCCATTTTTCGCTGTTATTGTTATCTATTGTCCGAAAAATAGTAATCGGCAAGCGATTGCACAAAGTTATAGTCTTCAGGTGAGAGCTGTTGATTCACTGTTGACACTAATGGCTTTGTAGAACGACTAAAGTAGTTGTTGGATGAACTTCTTATTTTATGAGAGTCTAAATTTTCTTCACTTGATTGTTTCCGTCTAACGTAATTGTGATTATCGTGGTGATAGTAGTAGGGATGAACGAACTGACGGTTATATATGAAGCCCATGTTGACTATTATGGTAATTTTTTCAACTCAAGCTTTACAATAATTTTTCACCTCGAAAGTCGATTAATTCGCCGTGATCGTCCAAAATGCGGAGAGTAATGTTGTCGATAAACTGACGTCCTTCCGGTTTGACGGGCATATAAATAATATGTCGAGGCTCTTTGAAGAGTTT
>JANEYF010005615.1:0-35209 GCA_029963845.1 Rhamnusium bicolor | reverse complement strand
TGTTTAATTAAATAACATAGTCATGAGTATACTTGGCACTAATATCACCACACACAAAAATCGGTGGATGATAGATCTGGCAATCCAATGACCATCTAACAAGAACTGTTTGTACCTATCCAATTTGTCCCAAATCGATCCGTTCCGAAAGAAGAATTTTATACAGAAAATTATTTACTTGTATTTGTTGAGTCATAAACAATAATTCCAATAATCTAATCTACGTTGTTGATAATCATCTTCTCATAGAGATGTCAATGATAGTGGACATGCCAAAAGAGATTTATCTTTAGTATTCCGTGCTGTTTGTGCAGCGTACACCGAGGCATTATAATGAAATGTGCCAAGTGATTTGAGTGCACTAATCACATCCAAGCTACCACGATATGTTCTTTTCTACAACGATGAAGAAACAGTTTTCAGCGTCGCACTAAAACTCGACGAAGTGGCGATGAGCTGCTAGCATCATCGGTATGTGCGATCACATTTAAACGAATTTTTTTTGTATAAACGAGCGGTGACATCAATGCAGCGACCGTGATCGCGGCCTCTTTTGAGCAACAAAACATGTTCGTATACTAAACGTGAAAAATCATCCCTCGAGATATCTTCATCTCTTGGATTCATATTCAGTACATTTCAAAAATTAAAGGTTTTTTCAATCTGTTAGGCTGTCTGTCTATTAGAGCAAAATTAATAATAATCATGTAGTTGACAGTAACTACTAAGCAAAAAAATTTATTAAACGTTTAATACCGAAAAATTAAAAGTAGTAAGGTTTTCTATGATCATAACAAAAAAACAAAATTTGGTTAGTAGTGGTGTCCCATGGTAAAAAATCTACGAATACAAGTTCTTCGTTCGGTACTGCCGAACTAAATGATCTTTGCAAATATTTACTGATCCGCAACCACAAAAAAAAAACGTTCATTGCCACGAGCAAAATACGTGAATCGTATGTGCCGACGCTGGAGTGAATCCGTAGATAAAAAAAGATTTATCATGTCAGATTGTTTCTTGCCAAGCATCCCATGAAATGAAGTAAAACTATAGTAATAATATAATGACTCTTAATGAAGTGAAACATGGTAGATATTTTATAGTGCCGAGAAGAGAATATGAATTCAAACATAACAACTATTTCTATTATTATTTATATTGGTTTAGTGTAAAATAACTTGCTATGGTTTGAATATTATATTCTTTTCTCTAGACTATAAAATATCTACCATTTCTCACATTTCATTGCGGTCAAAATTACTACTCCATTTCCAAGAGATTGTTTTTGGCAAAAAACATTTTGTAGCGTGTTTTTACTTTACGAACTACGCATTCGAATTCAGTGTCAAATACACTAAATCCACATGTATTTTTGGTTAGTAATAATGAATTTATTTTTTTTGTGGCTGTGAAATTGTAATATTTCTAAAAATTTGGAGAAATGTTATAAGATGTTTATAATTACATCGGTGTACAAATTTACAGCATAAACATTCTACAAAAAGTAAAGTTTTTCAGGGGTAAATTTTTTTAAAAGTTGATCCCTGTTTGCCATTACCACAACAAAATTCCTACATCTATATTAAAATATTTTATTGAGTGTCTTCTCTATGGTACACGGTATGCGTTGTGTTTAAGTCTCTGTAACAGTAATGTTATTTATTTTAAAATACAATTTTTGAAAAATACTAATGGCAATGACGCTGAATATTCTAAATAGTAATAATATTAGCTTTGGTCACTTGATGACATTGGAGTCAGTTAAAAAACAAATGAATGAGGAAGAGCCTATTGAATTTTCGGTTGCAAAACCCGTTTCACACACTAAAAATAAATTTTAAGTTTTCCGGAGAATTAAAATAATTAGGTTAGGTTGAGTAATAGGTTAAAATTATTGATTATTTGTAACAAAAAGACGAATAGAGGGTAACAGCATAAAAATATAAACCTTACTGGAAACTAAATCCACCACGACGGCTGATTTCATAAAACTGGTAGAATTTATTTTATTACGGAGGTTTGTAGAATAAAAATAATTTTTTAGATTCAAAATAATTGATGTTTTTAAACCAGGACTATTCATGTACCATTTATACCCATTATAATGTTTATTTGAAGAGAAGGTGAAGGGTTTTTTTGACAGAGTTGAAAAAAAGTGTTCTGTGACCATAACCTAACGGTCAGCTGTGGCAATTTAGACGTGATGTAGATAGTTTTTATAAATGGCAATATAGGTAAGTTTTGTTTTGTAAAAATATTAGTTTAACCTCTCAATATCTGTTTATCGTGTAGAATGGCCTGGTAATATGTATTTGTGAAGGCGTGTAATTATTTTTTGGCAAAATACATATGATCCCGATTGGGGAACAGTATTATGCATAGCAGGTAGATTTTAGGTGTCTACTTTTTTTGATCTGATTTGTTGTGAATGTTGACCTAGAGAAATTTGAGTACAGATACTCAATATCATTTATGGAAAAAACTCGACCCACATAAGAGATCTTCCTTCTGACAGCGAAGATTCCATTTTGGAGGATGATATTGATGAGTCCAACATTTTGATTGAAAATTATACACACCATAAAGAACTTGTTTGTTATAGTAGTGATGATGAAATGCCATTAGTTGACCTACTTCCTAACGTGCCCTCGACGAGTAAAGCATCTGAAGTGAAATGGAAGAATTACATTACGAATTTCAAAGCAGTAGGTACCGAGTTCCAAAGAAAAATACTTTACTTCCTCCAGAGATCTCTTCAGTTGACATCTTCTTATAAAATTTTAAAAGTTTTCTTTGATGTCGTCTTTTTAGATAGTATTGTTTATCAAACAGTACTCAGTACTCACATACGGTCTAAAAGCCACTGTAATTATCGAAGGAAGAGTTAGAAATATTATTGGGTATCCTCATATGGATGTCAATTATAAAACAGCCAAATGCAAGGTAATATTGGTCCTCTAATATACGAGTTGATCAAATTGCTGATGTTATGCCTATAAAAAAATGGGATGCAATGGTAAAAGCAAAGTTACCTGCCAAAAATGTAAAATACACCTGTGTTTTTATACGAAAAACAATTGCTTTGTAGAGTTTCATACGAATTAAATATGTATTAAAGTGCAGCTTATAAGTATATTGTGTCCAATTTGGAACATATTTTCTTTCTTAATTTTAAATAAAAAGTTTGTCTTAGAATGTTTTATATGTTTTATTTACTCATTTAAATATCATATCTTTAAAAACTATTTGTTTATGGAAGTAAAAAAAAGGAAGAATTAAATCAAAAACAACAGAGGGATAACAGAGTTCGATTACTGCTCGTAAGAAGAACTAGAAGAAACTTACGAGAGATCTAGTCTACATTATGAGAACATATAAATGGAGTAAACATAAACAATAAAAAATGTGCATACTGCACGTTGTATGAAAATAAATACTAAATAAATAATACTGTGTCCTAAAATCTAATAAAATAACAATAAAAGCTATACATGTTATACACACCATATTCACAAGGTTCGATTACTGCTCGTAAGAAGACCCAAGAAGAAACTTACGAGTGATCAGGCTACATTATAAGTAAATATAAATGGAGAAACATACACAAAAAAATGTGCATACTGCACCCTGTATGAGAATAAAATACTAAACCTCAACCTCTATTATAAGTACTCGATCTCTATTAAGCCACCAGTAGCAATATGAATGGATTCTGAAATAAAAACGCTTTTTTATATTATAAATAAAATGCTATTAAAATTTAAAATACCTGCAGTATATCATCACCAATTTTGAATTAAGGCCTGTCAATTGTGTTCCAATTATTTCATGGATATTTATCAAACATATTAGTAACATCTTCGAATAATCCACTCGAAAGCCATTATGTACAACTAGGTCTTACTCCCAGTCAGATTCGGACGAAGTAGAGTCATCCCCCACATAAATGTTCAGTAGCTCTATTACGATGTCTATTACAATGTCGAACTGCTACATTTTTCCCTCTTAGCTTTGCATGTGACGAATCATTCTTTTCCGTAAGGACACTGCGTGACCTTTTTTCAAACTTATAGTGCCAAACACAATAATTACATTACAACATGTAGAAATAAAAACTTGGTTTACTCACCGAAAGCCAATTTCTATTATTAATGTCCTTAAAGTACTCCGTTTTAATCGAGATAGATGTTCATCTTCATGCACCACCACTAACATTTTATTCAGAGTTGGTGGTTTGTTCGTTTCAAAAATGAATGAATCATACGTCTGAAAGCACTTCAGCTAATAGCAGATTTATATTGATTTTAAAGAAAATACATTCATGTAACAATTAACAGTTTAATTTTCTGTTAGATAATTTACTAGCATATTAGTGTTCTGCCTTGGATGGTTTTAGCCTACATGCATATTTTATAATTGGAATGAGCCTACAAAAAATGTTATAAATCGAAAAGACGCGTTTTTTAACTGTAAAATTTACTTTTAACCACCTGGCATTCAAACATATACCGGGTTTCTTTACCTAATTCTGTATTTATTAAAAAAATATACTTTTTGTTTTTTCTTTTTATTAAATACTGCTTAAAATATAATAATAAACGCCGGACGATAATAATTATTATTATTATTATTATCAGATAAATCGCTTTTATTAGGAAAGATGTTTTTGCCGATGTAAGATTTTGCGGGATGCAGCTGCGTGGTGTCAGTACTGGCCTTCTCTATTTTTCAAGTACACATTGCAAATCTGCGCGTTTATGCTGATTCCTCTTACAATCAAATTGGTTGGCAGGGGTACCTGTGCGGTAAGTGTGATATGAGGAATACATTATTAGGAACTCATAAACGGACGGTATTGCCTTAACCGTTCACACTGACATTAAATCAAATCAGTCTTTAAAATTACATAAATTGATTCGAAATTTTTAGTTCTCATAGCGAGGGAATTGTAATGAATTAAATCAAACATATTTAAAAAAATTGCTGAAAGTATTCTTTTGTTACTTAAAAAAATTAGGATCTTGACTTTCGATATTTACTTAACAATGCAATATTGGATAGAGGTAAATTGGGTTCAATTGTTTATTTTGATCTCGAGAATATATGAGAGCTTTTTGTACAGAACTTTCGAGACACCCAGTATTTCTTGTAAAATAAACACGTTACGGATTTTAGTATCGCTTTGAATGATTTTTCTACTAGTTTGCACATTGCGCTTTATATTTGTATACTTTGTTTTACAGTGGATTATAAAGAAATGATTATTTAATGGCGAATATTTTGCTTCCAATCTGAACGTAAACAACTTTTTTATGTATAGTACCCATAAAATTGATATAAAACGGCAATATTTATTTGACATTTTAATCCATAAAACCAATAAAATAACGAGAAAAAATATCATAATTCCGCATGAAAAAGTGATCGCGTTGTAAATCATTGGGTTGAAACACATATGTACGAATATATATTTTACAACTTCCAAGCAACATCAATTACGACTGTCAAATAAATAAATAATTATTGTACATTAGTAATGGCAAAGTTTGTCCGACCATTAGCTCTATGGGTACAGAAAAACTTATTCGCTATATAATTTTGTTTGCATATTGGTTTATATAGTTCATGATCCGACATGTATGTTATTTGCCACATTATCTTTGTCCTTAGTGGTAGGTATGAATTATGTTAAGATAAATCCAGATCAAAAACTGGCAGTTAAAAAATGTAATGAAATGTAGTGAAATGTAATAAAATGTACTGAAATGTAATGAAATATACTGAAATGTAATGAAATGCACTGAAATATAATGTAATGCAATAAAGTGTAATGAAATGAAATGCAATGAAATACATTGAAATGTAATGAATTATTGATATTTTGTACTGTCCAGCCGGGAAGGAATACCGGCATTGCCTATAAGTCGCCAGCTGTCTGCGAAACCATATACTAGAATTGAAGTATATCTCCCAATAAGTAGGTGTGGATGCAAACGATCACAAAAATTGGCCATGCACTAAATCATTTATTTCATTTAAGCTTCATTGGGATTGGAATGCAAAACGCACATTCTTTCTACGGTTCTTCTTTTTCTGATCAGACAGTAACTGTACGCAATACAAAGGTGCCTACAGGCACACGTATATGCCTTAAGACATGAACGCACGTGCATGTACGCCAGTGTGTAGACAAGATTTCAGTTAAAAGTTAGTCGAACACATGTTTTGTTGCTGCTTGAATAAAAATATCTGTGTGTGTAGATAATAAGGATACCATGTACGTGTGTCTTTAGGCAACTTAAAGTTCAGTTCAAGATCAAGATATAGTACTACGTTAAACCATAAAACTAGCGGACGAACTATTTAAGGTCAACACAAGGAAGCTGCTGTTGAA
The DNA here is from genome assembly GCA_029963845.1 of Rhamnusium bicolor. NCBI lineage: Eukaryota > Metazoa > Arthropoda > Insecta > Coleoptera > Cerambycidae > Rhamnusium > Rhamnusium bicolor. The sequence goes on along the minus strand of JANEYF010005615.1, from coordinate 28,815 downwards.
TAATAAATAAATATGAATTGGCTATATGGCGTGCAGGGCGTATTGGTTGCATAGAAATATTGCTGGCATAGGTTGTACACCTGTACATACAACAGATAATAAAATCAACAACGACAAACGCCTAACAATATACAGAGTGTTTCACGGCCGAGTGCACATAGCCCAACTGTGAACTGAGGATATCAAGAAGAGTTAGAATCATAAATGTGTCCTCTAAAGTCATTTGTTAAAGAGATACAGAATTTCGGATTTTCTAACATTTTCTACCGGTTAGACAAAATTTAATGTATTATACAGAAAAAAAGTGCCTAAAGAATGTAAAAGTTGTTTTTTCGTAACTTTATAAACAACCAAGATATTGGACATGTTTAAAAGTCGAAAAATCAAACTTTCATTTATAACTCGAAGACAAAAGGCAATAACAAATTTTTGTTTTCGCCAGTGAATTTGTCTCAAAGAAAGAGATCGAGAATGTGTCTTCCATTTTACTTTCTCACCCCTCAAAGTGAGGAAGTTATGTATTCGTGAAAAAAATTTTGAAAATTTTTATTGCATATCTGGACGAATCTCGACGAATTATGACGATACACAAAATTTCAGACAGAAAAAATTTTCTGTCTGTGTGTCTGTCTGTCTGGTTCGCGATAGCAGCTACAGTTTTTGAGATAAAGTTTGCAAATTTGGTACACACATTCTAGAGGTCAAGGCCAAGTAATTGGCAGCGGTTTTTTTTGTATCTCTTACAGTTACCGAGTTACCCTATACGAACATCGAAATTTGCCCACCCTGTACATGCAGCGTAAAAGGGTTACGTAAGTAACTAAAGTTTCATTAATTTAGTTCATTTTATTCGGAAGATGAAATGGAAACTTTATTTTTCGGATACCTTTTAACCCCTTATGTGACGTAACAAATGGTATTTAGTCACTGTGTGGCACCCTCTAGAACTTTTATGACGGTACGGTCTCGAGTGCCAGTTACTGTTTTAAAGCGTAGGAACACCACTTTATTCTGTCAGCGGTATGATAGAAGCTAGGACAACACAATGAAGAAACGGTCCAGGAGTCTGTGTGTATGGTTTTCGATTGCGTAGCAATAGACAACTTTACTTTTACCTACCAAAAATTGTGTTACTCGGTGTACAAACAGATTTATTACTTATACCTTTACTTTAAATAAAGGGAAGAACTTCAATTTTACTTACTCTATTTTATTTAAGACTGCTTCACAGAAGAATAATAAATAAATCTAACAGTTATGTTTTAATGCAACGTAGATACTAAGCTATATTACAAGTAAGCAACCAAGGAACCAAGCAAGAGGTTATGATAATGCAAAAGCAGTGATTAATTATGTCAAGCACAACTAAGTTACGGAAACAACTACAACGGTATTACTATCAGCAGGCAATATTCAAATATTTACAACAAGCATCTACAGAAGCAAGCAAGCGGTGATACAAATAAATCACAGTTACGGCAGCTACTACTACTGGTATTTACAGCAAGCGGTTAATGACTGTAGTCACTAATGCTTAAGGCGGTATTACGAAGCACAAGCAAGACACAAGTGCAGGAGGTCAGTCCAGGGACATGCGGTATATATGACTGTCTAATCGCGAGCGTGTTTTATCTTTAGATTAGCTCCTAATGTCCCTCTTGACTACGTGTGGCGGACAGACCGATTTGTTTATTACAGGCCGAGGCACTTAATGAGATTTGTTCCACGGATCGAGGCATAAAAACGTCACTGGTGTCACTTCACGTGCATCTGATGAATTACTTTCCACAGATCAAGGCATAACGTGAGATTTTTTCCACAGATCGAGGCATAAAAACCTTACAGAAGATCAGTCTTACTAACTCTGGTTTTAATTGAAAACTGTCCCATACACTTACTAAACCAGAGATATGCGTGAGTGATTGGAGATATTCGAGGTTAGCTTTCGTTAGCTAGTAATAGATTAGAGTAATCGGTTGTCAAATCAACTTGAAACTTATTTTCTGTACAAGTTACTTTTAGTGAACACGAGTGTCAGACGGGACGGATCATGCATTATCTTCCGGGGCACCTAGTGACATTTTTTCCACAGATCGAGGCATAAAAATTTCACCAGTACTAATTCAGCTACGACTGAGATGGGACTCTTTCTTCTACAAATCGAGGCATAAAAGTCATATCTTTACGTCAGTACTAAATAAAAAATGACAACCGGTTTTATCAATGAATCGCGAAATTTTCCGAATATCTCTGACTTATTCGGAAAAGCGGGCACTTCAGCTAAAATAATACAGCAGTAAATTCAAACACGAATGGTAAATGACGGAAATACAAAAAAAAACAGTAAAATTGTCAAAGTAATTCTTACCACTACCTAGTTGCGTCGAAGCACAGTGGATATCTGGTCCTTCGTGCTGTTAAGTTGAACACTAACTGAAGAATTCTCTCTTTTAATCGGCGCGTTTTAATTTATACTTCGCAACGTGCGACTGCTGTCTGTGGCATGCGTTATTTAAGCTAACTGGGAGCATCGTATTTAAACAAGTTCCCCTACGTTAATTCATATAACCAAATGTTTATAATATATTCCAGGGCAATGAATCGCTTTCTTATAATTTTAAAATTACGTTTCCAAAAAGAAATAATTTAAAATGGCCATGGACTAATATTTAAAATAAGTCAACTATGAACTTATCCGGTAAATTATTAAAACAAATAGAAACATTTTTCTTTACCATAAATAAATTATTTCAACTTGGTTTGAAATTAAACTAAATTAAATTAAACTACGTTCCTCTATTTGACTAAGTACAAACACAATAATCGATTTATCATTAGGATAATAAAACAAACTAAGATTACCCTGAAGAGAAACCGGTTTGAAACAATTATGTTTGAGAAATAATTGATATTTCAAATACTGGACTTGCAAAATAAATTTAATTTTGATTCTAAAACGGTTTTTAAATGAAATATTAACACAAGTTATCGTATACAGGGTGTACCAAAGTGAATGAAAAACCCACTTAGCTCTGATTACAATAGAAAACTATTAACGGAAAAATTATTTCGTTACACCTGTATCTTCTTAAAGAAGGATTTTAGAGGCCATCTTTATATGAACTTTTTTTTATTTTGGGTATACTATAAACTCTCAAAATTTGGCTCATTATTTCAGGTACACCCAGTATAAACATACTGATACGCATGCAAAAACAAATTTAAAAAAGTGACTTGTTTTCCACGTTATTGTAAAATGATTTACAAACTAAATTAACTAAAATGAACATGATATATATTATTCAAGTATGGTATGTACCATGTTTTTTATTTTCACACAATAAATTAATAATTTTCGTACTACGAAAAGCAAGTGATTGATCAATGTTTTCCAAATGACACGAAATTTCCACCATAATACGGAATTTCAAAGTTTTCGTTAATCGACAGTCCCTGGACAATCCATCAATCTATTCCAACGCTTTGCTTCTCTTCTACTTTTTTAGTTTTATGACACTTATCTGTTCTTAGCTCTTACGATATGTTGGCTTTATTCAACATAAAAGTCTTTTAAACTTTTTGTTTTTTGAAACTGTCGTATCTGGTATCTGGAGCTGATATTGTGAGATTAACAAACTTGACGAGGAAATTCCAAACAAGTGCCAGTGGGTCCTTAAATAACTTTGCGGCTAGTATACAAAATGTAATTCTTTTAAGGATAATGGATTGGCGAAGATTGATCAAGGAGATTATTGTACTATAATTATTAAAACATTAATTAGCTCTTAATGAACAATTATAATAACTTAATATTTTAGATACCTTTATCAAAATTATGACAACCTCTTTTTAAATAATGCCAACTACCAACTTTAATATTGCATAAGTGCAATGACAATCCAAAATCCACGTGAAGTACGTTATATTAAGTACGTTGGAAATGACAATCTAGAGAAAAATCTTTGGAGCACGATAAAATTAAATTTAAACATTAAAGAGCTATAATTGCACTATGAGCATAAGATGATATTCCCACTGATTGAGAAAAATTATTATTATAATATACAGGGTGACTTATTTAAAAAAATCATTCGAGTTATTGCATCCTGTATACAGGGTGTGCCAATAGAAACTCCCAGGTGAAATATTTCGGAAACTACTAGAGATATTGGAGTTCTGTAAAAGCCCATTGTTAGAACGTATAAATGGCTTTAGTTTTGATTACAGATAGTTTTTAATATGTTAAGTGATAGATGGCGCTGCGCTACAAAGAATTTCTTGGATGACAGGAATTTAGAAATGTTATCTATGTTAAAGAGAATTTAATTTCAATTAGATTTCGTTATATGAAAATAATTCGAAAATCCAACCGTTTACGAGAAATTTGAGTTTAAATTATTTAATTTTTGAAAAATTAAAATTGCCTTAACTTTCTTATATTAAATTTTAGACGATAGTTTGTTTGAAACTTTCTTCATAGAAAGATAGTGTGAATAATGTGGCAATAAAACTTTCTTTTTACAATTTCAGATTAAACCGGTAATTACATTTATTACAATTTTAAAGCGCTCGCCCCTGTATTTTATTAAACAATATGGAATAAAAATATGTTCCATGCATTTTTTTCCATTGCAACCATATTTCCTCTATTGTTACTATGTGGACCATACACCGACGGAAAACTGGAAAACATAAGGATGGTCTTAAAATGGATAGCGCGAACTACAAAACATTCTTAGGGTGGTCGATTAATGCACGCGGACAATTGTTATGGAAATTGGGTTGGACAAATGTACAGTTATCTAACAGAAGATATGATGATGCGGGAAATTCTCTGAGGATGTGCTGAGCGCAGATGGAAGTATCTTGCGACGATAAAATAATTCAATTTTTTGCATGAAGTTGGTTTTCTCATAAAAATATCCGCGAGTTTAGCAAAGTCCAAAAGACAAACGCAGCAGTGGGATGCAGAAGAGGAAATGAATTACCCTGAAAAATTCATCTTCTAAATGTCACGTGTTCTTTCGTTACCCGTTGTGCATTTGACGTTATGATGAATCAAGTTCTTCAGAGCAGCAGCAGCAGTTTTTTAAACAAATATATTATCTTAACTGCATCTCAAGTTACCGAAGTAACTCACGGAAAATCCTAGGATTTTATGTTGGCTAGAGAGAGAGAGAGAGAGACGAGGCCCTGTAGGTGGACACATAAGCGACTTATTTACAACTACTTTGTTGGATGATTGTAACGTAAGATTAGTGAACAGTGAATCTCAAACGGTAAATCAATATTTGTGCTTTTATTTTAAAATTCATTCAACGATTTATTTCGTGTTTTCTATTATTCCTAAAATTAACATTACAAATTAGAATCATATGTAAGGACATTAAATAAATTCATCATTTTATGTTTTCCTTAGAGTAGCCGAAGTGGCAACACATATGTTCAAACCATGAATTGGTTTACTCGAAAATATTCATATTAAAACAATCATGAATCAATCGAAAGAGAAACTTTAGACTCGAGACTCGACTCGAGATGAACGTCAGTTTATATTAAAAGTGAAGAATTATTTCACCTGTGAAGAAGGAAATGGGGAACCCCTGTTTCTTGTTCGAGTTGCACAACTGCGAACACCTGACCTGCGTGCAAATTCGAACTGTTTGAGTACCGCTGACAATTGAACCGAATAACATTATTTATGGCTTTGACTCTTTAAGACAAAAGTTGCATTCTTACAGTGGCCAACTATAGTGATATTTTAAAACATTATATTCTGGAAAAAGGGAATCAAACTCTTTTATGCTTAAGATTGATTTATTACAGGTTTTGTCTGCTTCATTAAAACTCTAATAAGTAGTTGGCTTTATGAAAGTTCGACCTGAAATTTGATGATATTAAAGCATCTTAGATTTATAACCGGGCATTAACAACTACACGAAGATAATTTCTATAATACTCAATTCTCCTAACTTGGATTTAACAGCTATAAAGTTTTATTGAAGGGTTAACAAATGTCTTGATAAGTCAGTCATAAGCCAATAAAGACTAAAAGATTTTGATATAACTTCTTGACGACTTTTTTTAAAACTTTCTTTAAGATAAAACTATCTTTAAGTGCACTTGGCATACAATAAATCTGGCATAAATCACTAGTTTATGAGCTGGCCACTATAAAGCACCGATAAAACCTAAATAAATATAAAAGGTATTTAAATTTTTACTTGGGTACTGTACTTATCTTTTCCATGCGAAAAATTATATGCTGCTCATTTGCCTCAACTCCTGCTAGAAAATATTTTAAGTATCTTGTATGCTAGGATAGTGAGGTCTGTTGATTAGGTCTTCCAGCAGAATCGCGAAGAGCATGGTGCTGAGAAAAGGCTTGGCAGGTTATAAGGACAATCGGCTAATAGATCGCTGTACTACACAATACTCTGTGCAATACAAGTGGAATCGACCTAGATGTGGTTCGGACTCCACAATAAACTGTAGGCCAGCGACAGTTTGTGTAAACCCTATTAGTTTTATACAATTCCATTTCAAGCATGTTCTATCTTAAAATGCTTATTAAATTACCAATTGGTCTGTAAGTTTGTCGATTTGTTATTTTAGAAGTATATTTTTAACCCCATTGGCCTCATCATATTGCTTGAAACTTGTAGGCTTATCTTAAAACCCATTTTAAACCTTTTGAGCAGATAATACAACCGCTTTGAAATCTATAGGATTTATGGTGCCCGAATAACATAACCTAAAAATTCAATTTTGTCGTGACGCTACACACGTCTGCTCTGTATGCCTCCTTCGTTTTTATCCAGTGCGTTTTCTATCAATGCAGTGTAAGATTGCAACTTTCTTCAGAGTCAAAATCATAAATAATTTTATTTGTTTCAATTGTCAACAGACATAGATAAAACTGTCGCCACTATTTCTCGCGGCAAGAGATATATAACGGTCAGCCATATCCGAATGTTCCAGATTGAAAGAAAATGTAATTTATATCTAATGAAAATGTTTTCTACAAACAATTTACTAACATTGAACCATATTATGGGTGGATGCTAACTACTTATTTATTTTTAAGTCTCTGAGAAAGAAATTACCCATATATTTTCTAAATTTTTTGTTTTTAGAGAGCGCACGAATTTTTAAAAACTACCTTTACAGTAAACTTAACGTCGTTGAAAATTGAGGAGTCCCAATACTTCATTATAAGTAGTCGATCTATAAGCTGAATCGGTCTCAGTTGTTCGCCATATGGTCATTTTATAACTATACATGTGGCCCATATACAACATCGTGCGTGGATCAAGTGGGCGTAGCCCTAGATTTATTTGCATTTATGTTTACTCCATTAAATACAAAACGTCCGCTCAAAGCATTTGTGTGTGACTTTTAATTTTTAATATTGTGCTTATCCTAAACCAAATATGGTTTTATAATACTCTTCAGACACTCTACGAGTAAAGATTTGGACAATTCATTAAAACGTGAAAGTTTTAATAGTAGTTTTAAAAAAAGGCATAAATGCCCTTCTCTAGGTGAGTCTTTGTACTCTTATAAGGGTTTTAAATTAGTTTTATGGAATACTTTCCGATTATTTACATTTGTAATAGCCTTAGAAATAAGCTTTGTCTTATAGAGTATTTTAAAATTAAAATTGTTACTTGGGTACAGTCTTAGACAAACTAGTCCGAAATCTGCTGCTCCTCATTCAAACATGAGTTGAAAACTTGCACCAGACAGTAGTGAATTTTCTTCCACCACCAGTTATTAGTGCCAACATGAGTTTATTGGACTCCCTCAGTACTGATTGTCGGACACACTTCTTCGGACTCCTCTAAAAATATATGGCAGAGATCCTCAAGGTGTCGTTTCATAGATTCTCTTCCAGAAGGTTTCGATACCTTCTACAGTCGGCGGATTATCAACAACACACTATTGCTCTTGAAACAGCCAGGAAGGATTCGTACTGAACAACGTGTTTGGCTCCATATACCTCACCCGAGTTCGATTCCTATCTAGACAGTGTTGTTTGATGGTATACATCACTGTCATATTTAGAATGTGGTGTTGGCATCTTAGTCCTGCTGCTATGCGACAAAGTTGCGATGCAAATGAGTTACCTGATGTTATATATTTCACCACACTCTAAATTTGAGAGTCTATACTGTGGTCAATTGTATCTAGTCTTCAATCTTTCATACATGCCATTTAGTTCTTCTCGGGTAACCTCTCACGAGGAACGAGATGGATCATGGAGTTTTACACTGCATTGACTTTCACCATAATAACTGAGTATCTCAAGGACACTAGTAATTTTAGATATCTACCAGGTACTTTCTAAATACCTGGGTAATTCGGATTACTTGGGTACTGGTGATTTGTATCCGGATAAAACACTTTTAAATTATAGTTTGAGAGATTCAGCTTTTGAAAATTCGCCAGAATACAGGTTTGGGGTAGCATAAAATCTTTCACTAACAGAAAAGCAATGCATCTTGTTTAGATACCTCACTCATACTTTCATTTGATGGTTGCTTTTGTTATTGTTGGGTTGGGTTCAGCTTCTTTTACCCTTAGATTGGTAAAGCCGCATTTAAGCGTTTTCATTCGTATAGCCATACAAGCGTTAACTTAGATACAGATCGAGCCAGCTACTAGATACATGACTAGCGGTATGCGCAGTTTACAGTAGCCCGTGTGTTGCAAGCGCGATGGGGCGATCCCCTTTATTATACAATTTTATTTAAAAATGCGACATATACCTTTTTCTCTTAAGTCTGACATAATTATTTAAATGTCATTATCAATATAATGGGATAATTAACTATATAGTTATTACTAATTTGCATTATTTAGTATAAAAGCTATAAGCTTTAGAAATCTTGGTCAAGTACCCTATTTTTAACAGGTTAATATAAACATTATTACAATTATTATAGCCACAGTAATAAATTCCAACCGAAAAAATAAAGAGGAAATTATTTTTCACCAAGCTATTTTATGGTTTAGGTATATAAAACAAAAAAAAAAAATAAACTATTTAAAAGCTTGACATTAATTTCTTCAAAAACACGTGAATTGGAGGTTAGTCCTTAAATTAAATTAGTGGAAGTGGCCAGTAGCACGAAATGTTTCGATTTATTTTGTTGCTTTTATATTTGACGTAAAATTAAATACATTTTGTACACTTCTGCACAGACAGATGTAGATACATTGCATCTTTTTTATTTTCAGAAATGCAATTACTAATCTAATATAATTTACTTTTATCGTTTGAATATTTTCACACACAGATTTATTTCAATTTCTTTAATATGCATGAACAATCCAAATACATATTTTTGAAACAAATAAAATGTTTCATTATTTATATCAAGGGGATTAGTACCCAAAAAATAAGTTGTCTTTTCAAATGAATTTCTTATCTGTCGGCGTTTAAATTGACAATAAAGTGGTAATAATCGTATCTGGAGTAATTTACAAAAATTTACAAAAGAATACAATTTCACCAAAAAATTATTACTTTATTAACATACTAATTTGAATGCCATTGAAGTTGACAAGTTTAATGTTAAGATTTTACTAGAGATACATTTTAATATGTTGCAGAATCTATTGTAGGTGCTACATACATTAAAGATACATGAAAAAGGTAGAAGTTAGTATGCAATAAATTTCAAACGCAAGAACATACAATATCTCGTAGGTGTATACGTTTACTGGTGCGATAATGAAAAGGTAATATAGCTTTTATAGACTCTAAAATATTTGTTACATTTATGTATTACTAATGTAAATTAAGTATACATTATTCTTGCAATAATAGGCAATGGTAACAAGTTAAATTCTCTGGTATGTTTATTGTAAGCGAAATAGGCATCTAATTAAGTTCATATAATGTATATAAATATTAAATAAATCTTGTTAAATTGGATTGGAATTGGTTGGTTTAAATTTGGTAACGACTATGGATCTAGCACCACTTAGAGCCATTCAAATAACTCATTTATTTTTTAGGATGGATCAAAACGTTCTTGTAAAAATTAAGTATTTATGTGGTGTATGCATTTCCATAGCAGTATATTTCTTTTTATACAGGGTGGGCAATAGTGCGTCCGTCTTCGATATGTCGAGTTCTATGATAGCTAGAACTTGATTTAAAAACATAAGTAAACTACAAAAAAGCCTATAATCGGAAATTGTGCCAAGACGATTCTACAAGGTCAACTAATTTTTTTAAATGGAATGCTATGTACTTCAGAACATTTTTTGAAACCTCTTTTGACCTCCTTCCACTCCTGTATTATTATTGTCTCTCTATCAATCACTTGGATGTTATAATTTTTTTTAATTGTACCATTTACACGTGCATATTAAAAATATCATTACAATCGCAATTATCGATTTTAAGAAAAATATGTTCGTACCAGTTATGAGACATCTGTGTGATGACACTCAACCATTTTCACTTGGGAAAGTATACAGGGTGGCCAAAAATAATTTTAAATTTACAACTAGTTGAACTGAATTTTCAATTTTTCTAAATGGAACACCCTGTATATTTTTGTACAATGTGATGTAGAATTTAAAAACAAACATTTCTTGTATGTACATCCATCCCTATGGCTATTTGTAACCATTTTCGATTTATTGAACAATAACTGCAAAATTCAGCAATAAAAATTAAAAATATATTTTTTTGTAAATCAATGATATATATAGATGATATATTAGAATAAAAGTAACAAAAATAGTCTTATACAATAGGTGTGAATATTGAACAATTTTGCCAGAAGAAAAAAATTATTTTGATTTTTGAAAATGTTCCAAAATCTTAAAGAAAGAAGTAGTTCGAAGAGGCTAATAAACAAGTTTAATGGGAATTTTTTCTCCGTCGAAGGATTTCGAAGAAGAAATTGTGTGTACTTCAGTGATTCTTAAAAAGGTGCATAGGCGAGGGCATATAACAAGGTTGCATCATAGAGTTACCAAAGGTTAGCCTGAGAAATGAATGTTTAATCGCTCTAAGAAAGGATTATTGAGTGCTGTAAACCGCATAGTCGGTTTTTAGTGCGTATCTACCTATTTGCTGTGGTAATTTAATGTTGGTTTATTGACTAATTTGTAACGTGGAAGGTTTTACAATTCGAGAACGTATCCGTAACAACTGGATGCAAAAAAATGTGGAGCTTGGACATTTTGTTTTGTACATTTTTTAAAATTTCTGTCCGTGGCTTGTAGCTATTTTTTTATTGCAGTTGGTAAGTCATTTTTTTTAGGATATTGTGCACTCCTAGTTGACTAGTAGGTATTTAAGTAGTATTTGAGTTGTAGTTAATCCGGATTAATATTAATATTCTGAATTAGTATTAAAAATGTTATTTAAAAATTATGTTATTTGTAGACACCGGACAATATCCATGAGTCTCGAACCTACTTCCCAATCAGCCTGTCTGAGCTTCCATAGAAAAGTACAGTAAGCAGTGATAAGCACGCACAGCGAGATCTAGGCCGTGCTTATTCACTGTTCAATTTACCTTCAAACATCGCAGTGTGTAGACGGTGCGAGGATAAAAATAAATAGTAAAAACTATGTCGCATTTTTCTTCATATTTGTCGATAGTTAAGCTGCAGAAAACTGCTTCTCGGGTTGCTGACTTCCGGGTTGATCGATTTGCAGTACGCTGTACCATGTGTCACAGAAAATTTACGTTTCACACCAACGACGAAACAGCATTTTATATCAGAAGTTCATCGTAGTAATAAAGTACGTGTCAGGACAACCTGCGTATAGCACATTTCTTTGTGCGTATTGTTTTGTATGTCCGCATGACAATTACCCTCAATTCCGTACATGCATAAAAAAATATCTTTCTATAGTGTATAACAATATTGTGGACAATATCACGGAGGCCACGAAAAATAATACGTGTGGAATTGTGTTAACGAAGCCATGGGTTTTAAGGTACATACAAGTGAAAATGTTTTACTGGTTGTATCAGACGCAGTGCCCGCAGCGGCATATATATGTATAAACTTGATGGGCTTTTACGATCCACGTATCCCAATATGATTCCTATAACTGGTCTGGTCCATGCCTAGTATTGCGTAACCAACGAAGTACTCCACCAATATCCTGCAGTCAATCAATTAAGTGCAAGTACAAAGGACGTATTTAGAAAAGATAGATTGCGCCAACAACAATTTAAAGAGAACCTTTCTGGATTACCTTTGCCACCACAAGTAGTATGTGCGCGATGGTACACACGGTTACAAGCTGCAGTCTAATATTTCGAACATTTTGAAATCGTAAAACAGTTTATTATGGAAATAAATTCCCGACAATCTGATGCTGTAAGACGAAGCCAAGCAGCAATTCAAGTGCCAGACGTTCAAGTGCAGTTACGTACTATACACGTGCGATTCAAAATTTTAATTCAAGCACTTATGAAACTAGAATGTACTACACTTGGAGGAATCTGTAAATATTATCCGTAAAGCCCTGCACGTACGAAAATTGTCCGGTTTATCAATAGGATAAGCACACCTAGTGGCACATTACCGTAAACAATATGAGGTAGATTAGGTAATGAAAGTGTTCAATGTTACTTTGTCCTAAGTTAGGCACTGTGTATTTTGTTTCATCTAGAGAATCTACATATTTTTTTATTTTAAATATGTAGGGTAAAAAAAATAAAGTACATACACCTGACTGCACAAATAGTACAGAATAATATAGAAGGTTTATTAATAATGCAAGTGTATGCTGACAACCATAAACATCTGTTAATGGACATGATATAAGAGTTAAGTCTCTGTAAGTTACACCATGCCCCCTCACCGACACATGATAGGTTGCATTACAATGGGCCGGTTTTAGATATATTACTCCTACTACCATATGAAGGACTTTGAACCATAGATTCATATCGAGGGATTATGATTGTCATATATTTTTTTGGCAATAGTTGATTAATACATTTAGAAGAGAAGACAATTTGTTGTTGAAAATTTTATGGATGGATGAAGCTGTTTACCCGTCAAGCTATAAATGTTTACAGTTCCATGTATGTGTACATGAAAATCCTGATGCAATAAGATCAATTCATTTTTAACAAAATTTAGTGTAAATATATGACTGGGAATAATCGAAGATAACATTTGCGATCATCAGATCTTCATCCAGATTAAATACTGTATATTTTTTTTGAATTACTTGCAGAAAATATTCCGGACATATTACCTTTACGCTTAAAACATAATAATTAATACCTTCCAATTGGTTTCATTTAGAAGGTACGTTATTCTCAACAAATTAGGAATTGGTTAGATTCATAAAAATAGAAGGATGGGATATGGACTACCTCAGGGGAGCAGACTTTAAGACTCCTTTTGGAGGTTCACTTTTCTGGTGAAAGTGTTGCCGCAATCACAACCCAAGGAGAACGGACTCCACAAATGTACTGCGGACTCGCCAAAGAAATGATAACGGATGGTGTAGTAACCATATAGCAGTGGGACCAGATGGAATCTTGCCTACTTTGCTTTAGAGGGGCCAGGATATTCTCCTGCCTCGTACAAGGAGAGTATTCAAATATCACGCATAATATACAAAATTAATTAAAAACTCTACAAGATGCGGTGATGCGAGTAAGCGGTGTAATAACATTTTAAAAAGAAAAGCGGAATATGGAGAGTTATGTTTTATTAATCGATATAATGAAGAACATGCTGCAAGTGATATGGAAAGTTTCAAGTTGCAAATATTAGTTTTGGTAGATGTTAAAAGATCATTTTCGCTTTACACAAGTGTATTTACCCCACCAAGGAGAGGTTTCTTAGAAGAAAACATAGAAATTGTGTTACTCATGCAGATTTTCGTTGTTGCACAATTTCTACCATTGTCCTCGCTACGTAATATATAAAATGTAAGCAATTTTACACCTGTTGGTAATATATGGTTATTTTATTTGTTTACCATCTGCGACAACCTGAATGTATTATTATTGGAAACGCTAATGAATGAGTGGCCGCCGTTGCAAATTCCAATCAAAATATTAAAAAAGTCGGGCTAGCAACTTCCTCTTCTTTTAAATACACACATACTCATAAAAGTTAGAATTATTATATTTCATATAGAAACAATGTCGAGTAATATAAAACAAAAAAAAAATATTTTATGTAATAACCACTATAAATGCGGAAATGTTAAACTTTGTAACTCGAAACTAGGACTATGCCACACAGAATACTCTGTTATTGTATCACCGCGAAATTTTTTTTTATTTCTAGATACAAAAATGTGGCCATAATGTAATTGCATATGTATATGTGAATTTATTTCATATTCAAACTTTTCTACTCCTCCTTTACAACTATGGCGTTACTACTTATGAATCCAATATTCGCATACTTATATGTTGAATATCTAGTTCTAACGTAGTTCTGCATCAGATTATGGAGTTGCCTGCAGTGGAAAGATATTACAATAAGTCGAGCGGACATTTTCAATTTTAATATAATGATTTCATAAAAATTAATATAATAGACTATTGAAAGTTATTGCAATGTGAATGTGGCATTAAATGAAATCATAAACCTTAATCAGTTAGTATGATGACCAGGTGCCGGAAATATTTTCCATTTTCAGAGCCGGCATTTACAAAGAAAATATATATATAAATAAACACACAACATAAAAATTCATGTAGTGTTTAATTTATATACATACCTGTAATATATGAAGGGTTCAGAAGCTAATCAGTGTAAGTCATTAAATACAATAACTGAGATAATTGAATGTTTGCAAAATTCATTTTAAAAAAATAACCATTAATAATACAAATTAAAAAGTCGTCTTTATTTAAAGATAACATACATAAGGAATTAAGTAGAAAAAAAAACTAAAACTACAAGATTAAAAAAATAAAACTAAGTAATTTTTCAGAAAATGTTGACATGTCATATGTCCATCTATGCATTCATCATGATCATCACTTTTAATGTCATTTTCCGCAATAAATACAGTTTGATTTTACTTTGAAGCTGACGCTCTAGTTATAGGAAAAATTTTTAGCAAACATTTGTAATATGGATGGTAGTGTGGTGGAGTATATTTTATCAAATCAAACATGTGCTTTTTTTTAATTTCTTTCACGGGTCTATGGTTTGTATACAGAGGATCCTGGAGAATATTAAACAAATTTGGAGGTCTTCCTTTTTAATGCAGGTTTTAAAATATCAATTTCATAAAACGGAAAATCATCTTGTACATTTTTTTATAAAGGATGGATACAATTCGGTTTATTTTTGCAGTACATTAGCCACTTTATGTTTCACCAGTTGACCTTGTGTCCAAAAGGCTCATGATCTGACAGTGACAATAATGGGTTTTCACTTACATCACTCATTTTATGGAAAAAAAACTAAAGAAACGTGCTCCAGACAAATTTTATGAATGACTTACGGTAACAGTTCTCTGAAAATTTTCCCTAAATAATTCTGCAGACAATATAGTTGTTGCCATCTATTGATGGAATACTAAAGTAGTGACTTGACTGGTTTGTCAACTGAAAGTTTGGACAATGAAAGGGTTTTTGCAAGTTATAAGACAGTTTCAATGAAATAGTGACTTTACACTGATTAGCTTCTGAACCCTCCATATGCAACCAGTATAACCGATCGAGGCAGAAAGGTGCAAGACTCTACGGTAAACGGGATGCTACTATGTAATGTTGTAGGCAGCTTGGCACTTTTCTCCCAGTTGGCCAAGTTCAGTTAACCTAGTAACATGAAGGCGTGCAGTTGTCTCTCATATTTATTTATTATTTATTTACTTATTGTATTTATTCACTTATTAATAAAGACGTTTTATTAATATTATTATATTTTGTGTACCCTATGGACTCGACATTACGTATTTCATACACGCCGTGATTGTGAAAGATATTTAAATTCGGCTATCTATCGATAAAATACTGCCGGTAGAGTTGCGAGCCAAAGTTAGATAAATGCTGAACATTTATCAACACTATTGCACTATAACAATTATTTTTGGCACTAGAATAAAAATACATTTTTAGTTTTTATGTGTCCACAATGTATCCGTAAAGTATGGAATAAACTCATTATTACCTAAACCAAAGATATATCTCCTCATACTCGTCGATTTTTAATTTCAGTTGCGCACCTTATCCTTTTTTTTGTTGTTGTTGTGACGTCATCACTGTTTCTGTTCTGACGGCATCGATATTTTTTTTTAATGGAACATCCTGTATATTTTGCCATTTTTGGATTCTGCTTCAGCAGCTGATTCCAAATATGTATACAATTAGGTCTAAAATTGATAAGTTGGAAGATACGGCCATTTAAAAATGACAAGTAAAAAAGTAAAATAAACACGTTTTTTATTAATTTTTGAAGTAGGCTAGTTTTTGTTTGTTTTTTAGTTTTATCATTATCGCTTTTGACAGTGAATCACTTAAAAATACTTTACCCCAGTAGTGGTTCCTCAATAATTGTTGTCGACTTATTTTAATTTATAACATGAGTGTATGTGTAAAGCAGAGAAATGAAATTCATACGATGATTGAGTATTGTGATAAGATGTCAACTCAACAAGAAATATGTTATTTATTTAATACTAAATATCCAGAACGACTCATAACGCAATCGACAGCGAGCAAAATTGAAAGAAAATAGAGAGACTGGTACAGTGGAATATTTTTCTAAAACGGGTCGTCACAGTGGATGATTTACCCAAAACAGGTCGCCCAGGTGTTGAAGAGGATACAAAATTAAATATTTTACTAGCTGTTGAAGAAAATCCACATACCAACGTTCGCCGAGGTTAGTCGCGATTATGATAAATATTTTTTTACAAGAAACTTTTTTACGATCAATGGATCGGCAATAATGGACTTTTGCTATGGCCTCCACGCTTGCCGGATTTATCAATTTTAGATTATTTTATTTTGGGAAATATTAAAAATAAAGTTTATGAGAGCCCATTAACAACTATTGAAGATTGTATGCAGAGAGTAGGGAAATGCATTTCAAAACTTATCACAGGATTCAATTTGAAGAACTAATCCGAGGGTGCGAAAAATGTGTAGAGGTTCGAGGGCGGAATTTTGAACAACTATTAAATTAAAAATGGAATCATGTTATTAGTTAATTTTATCTTAGCTATTTTAGTTTATGCAAAGTGTCTTCAAGCCAATTAATAGGCATGTTACAGTGTTTAGTATTATTTTCCGTTTTTGTGGATATCTAGTAACAAATGTACTACAAATTCTTGATATTAATTTATCACATTCTCCATAAATAATAAACAAATTCATAATGTCTTCGTGGGTGTAATTTAAACGCGGTGGCATTTTTTGACATCAGAGAATGACTGACATTACTGATTGTTTCCTAATCCTGGCTAATCTGATAAAATTTTACTAAAAATTCTTTGAATTTCTAAGAAAATCGCAAATATTTCAAAAAAAGTTGTAACTTAAACCCCATAATGCTTATATCAGAAAAAAAAGAATTTAATTATACATAACCCGATGTAAAAATACGAGGTGTTTCCATTTGACTTAAGCAAGTTTTAGCGGTTTGAAGTGTAACGTCAAAAACGGAACACTTGGTATACCATTATTGAATTTATTTAAACCGTAGAGCGTAGCTTACCTTATTGGTACTTCTGCATGCCAAGAAGCAAATGAGTATCTTTTACACGAAGAAAGTTATAAAGGTTATTGTAAACCATTACACCTGTCAAAATTTTTTTTAAATGTCAAATCTCTGAAACCGCTGGGTTTAGGCATGGGGTCCACAGGTCTTTGACTCAAAATTTTATGCTCTTTTCGAAAACTCTGAAATATATAGGATGTTCCATTTATAATAAGCAAGTTAGTATCGACCTCCGATATAAGTGGAAGTGCCAGATGCTTGTAATTACTTAGTTGGATTGGCCACACCGCCGTTAGTACCTCCTAAATGTTCAAAAAAACGTCAGTGCATACAGTATAAATTAAAGCTAAAAGCTAGGGCATAAATAGTAAACAAGTCTCGCTTACGTATTTCAGTATTTCTCCACCTGGCACCGCCCGTGAGTTGCGGACCGATTTGCCAACTGTAGTAATTAAGTACTTCTACATTTAAAAGATGACAATATAGCTTATATTTGTAACACGACGACGTACCCATATTTAAAATACAGTTTTTTCTTTCTTCACTGTTTCAATTAATTACAAGAGTACCTATATAAATATGTTGTATTTTGCAAGGAAATAGTAATGTACAATAAAATAACATGCGAGAAGTTCATTAATTCCTAAAAAAATCGTGTACCATTGCATTTCACAATTAACTCTCATTTGATTAGTTGTACAAGAGTTGTACGTAAGCCCATAACTGGAATGACTACATGAGATACAGTGTTTAATTATAACACAGGAGAAACAAAAACTTACTTAATTAGCATTTCGGAAAAACTGATTTTTGGAAACTTTTTTGGAAAATAACACACCTGGTTCGCACAACTGATATTCCACTAGGAACTTCAAAACTACCAAACACTCAATTTTCATTACTTTAAATGATTTCCGAATAGACTACATGTCGCCTATGGTATTCGTGTATTCTCTCCATAATTATATTTCGTATGAATTTTATGTGCTTCTTACATTCTTATACCTAATATAAGGAAGTATAGCAATCGTGATTTTCTTCGACCTCGGAGATTTTCATTGATATATACGTATTGAACCCTCCTGAATCCATTTTCACTATTTTTCGAATGATGTCTGTCGGTGCGTGTGTGTGGATGTGTGTGTGAATATAACACGATAACTCAAAAATACTAATGAATGGGCCCTTCCCAAATTTAGCAGTTAAGATTGTCAACAACATTTTAGGTGACACATTATATTTGGTGAATGTGGTACCACCAGAAGAGACATAATGAATGAGAGAAGAAAAAGGCAATTTCTGGAAAAAAATTAAAAATTTTTATTGCATTTCTGAACGAATCTCGACGAATTATAATGAAAAAAACAATTTTATGAAAAAATCTATTTACATGTCTGTAGTATCGCGATAGCAGCTACAGTTTTTGAGATAAAGCGTCCAAATTTGGTACACATGTTCTGAAGGTCAAAGACAATGATAAATTCGATGATGAGCAAAATTTGCTAGCTGAAAGGACGTCCACGGGACCCAAACTTTTTTTGTAGTTGACTGTACAAAGAAATATATTCTTGATGAAAGATTATAAATAATGTCTACTATATCAAGCGTATAAAATATATTTTCCAAGTACTTAAATAAAGCTGATGTACTCGAAGTATTTTACACATTTGGCCTCATAAAATGGATTTAGGATAAATTTACCAGTTTGACATTTGAAAGGTCTAATTTAGTTACAAAAATGTCAATATCAATAAGAAGAAATTATTCAAATATATGACATTAATTATGATGGACAATATCGAATGACGCTGATAATTTATTATTTAAAAATTTTAATGAAACATTTCAAGGTACGCTATTAAAATTCAAGTGAGGTAAGTGAAAAATTAAATAGAATAATTTTTTGACATCAGGATGTTATATACTGGTATAAGAAAGTTATGTGCTGGTCACATCAGATATTTTAATATCTCTGTCTATACTCACTTTACGTGTAGCCTAAAGTTATCTTTTAATATTTTATTTTTCTGTCTACCGATATACATATACATACATATTTATATACATATATATATATATATATATATATATATATATATATATATATATATATATATATATATATATATATATATATATATATATATATATATATATATATATATACATATATATACATATATATATATATATATATATATATATATATACATATATATATACATATATATATATATATATACATATATATATATATATATATATATATATATATATATATATATATATATATATATATATATATATATATATATATATATATATATATATATATATATATATATATATATATACATATATATATATATATATATATACATATATATATATATATATATATATATATATATATATATATATATACATATATATATATATATATATATATATATATATATATACATATATATATACATATATATATATATATATATATATATATATATATACATATATATATACATATATATATATATGTATACATATATATATATATATATATATATGTATACATATATATATATATATATATATATATATATATATATATATATATATATATATATATATATATATATATATATATATATATATATATATATATATATATATATATATATATATATATATATATATACATGTTAAATTCGTTTTCCGGGTATACTCCCGCGTAGGTGATAGGCCCCGAGAGGAACCGTGGTTGTCTGAACGACGTTTCGGCAGAATCTCATCTGCCATCTTCAGGTTCTAACCGATAACTGCTTACTGCGGGCTTCGTTACTCGAACTGAAATGACGTTTTCTGGATCTGGCAGTTCTTTATATACTCTACCTATGTTACGCTCTGTTGCTCTCGACACACTCCGGGCGTCATGGTCTGCTGCACCCATCTCCTGATTTCGAGCGCGGCTTCGTGTAATCGGTCCTGTTCGGACGCGCATGCGTGTGTCTGTGCTTATGTCACGGTCTGTTGCACCCATCTCCAGATTTCGAGGGCGACTCCGTGTACTTGGTCCTATTAGATTAGCTCTGGTTGGTTCCTCTTCGTGTGTTCGTTGCGTTATGTTTCTTGCTTCCTCATGGACAGCAGCATGCAATACCAGAGCAGGCTTCCCATGTGGTAGGTAGTCTTTGGGTGTCATCTCGTGTATTTAGATTGTGTGGGTCTTTTCTCTATTTCTATGGCCTCCTTCTTGACTTGTAATGCTCGATATTGGCTAGTGTTTTTGTTTTGTCGAAATCAATCCTATGTCCTGTAGTTTTGACATGTTGAGTTAAAGATGATGTTCTCTCGTCTTTTCTAACAGCGTTTATGTGTTCTTCGCGTCTTGCACTTATTTTTCTGTTGGTCTGTCCTATGTATGATTTGTTGCAATCTTGGCAAGGTATTTCATATACCCCTTGACTTTCTAGAGGAATTTTAGTCTTTGGATTTCGAAGAATGGTACTGATTTTCTTGTCGGTATTAAAAGTTGTTTCTATTTTATGTTTACGTAGAAGTTTGCTTATTTTATCCGTTGTTCCTTTTATGTATGGCAGATAGGCTTTTGCTATGGGTTGTTCGAGTCCTCTTGATTTCTCGGCCGAGATGGTTTTGACAACTTCTGTATTCTTTGTTGTGTGAACCCATTCTTTCGCAGCGCTTTGTGAAGAGTTGACATTTCTTCTTTGAGGTTGTCTGCATCTGCTAGTCTCTGCGAGCGTGTGACTAATGTCTTTACTACCGAGTTTAGTTGTGCTGGATGGTGGTGTGACTGTGCATTTAGGTATCTGTCAGTGTGAGTGGCTTTTCTATAAACTGTGTGGCCTAGACTTCCGTCCTGCTTCTTCTTGACCAGTACGTCGAGAAATGGTAGCTGACTGTCAGTCTCTACCTCCATGGTGAACTTAATTTTGTCGTGTATACTATTCAGATGTTCTAAGAAGTTAGTGAGATTCTTCCATGAGCAAATCACAAATGTGTCGTCGACGTACCTTAGCCATAGGCTTGGTTTTAATGGTGCAGATTGTAGTGCTCGAGTTTCTAAATCCTCCATAAAGAGATTGGCAATAACTGGAGATAGGGGGAGCCCATGGGGGCTCCTACGCGGGAGTATACCCGGAAAACGAATTTAACATTCACCACCCACGAAAAACCTGAAAAACAACATATATATACATATATATACATATATATATATACATATATATATATATATATATATATATATATATATATATATATATATATATATATATATATATATATATACATATATATATATATATATATATATATATATATATATATATATATATATATATATATATATATATATACATATATATATATATATATATATATATATATATATATATATATATATATGTCTGTTATTGTCAAAATTATTACCGCTATCTTTTTAGTTATATATTTATGCATATTTAATAGAGAAATATATGTGAAATCCTTTTGATACCAATTACATGTGCAAAAATTTGTTCATTATTTATTATTTCCATCAATAATAACATTTTGCTGCATATAATATTGATACGATTTATCAATAACCTAAATACTTGCCCTGTGGTGCTATATTAATGAAATACATTTGACAAAACCGAGTGCAAACATTTTATTAAAAACATTTGCATTTAATGTAAAAGGGAACTGATTTACATGTAAATAAAAGCCATTTTAATTAAAATTTCATAATGATATTACATTTCATTTGTCCAGTCTATCATATAGAATTGAATATAGGAAGTAATTTTTACACAAATAAATTCATTAATTGGAGTACGTTAACTGGGACGTTATCAAATCGCACAATAAGAAACTCATTTATTAAATCAATGTTATAATTTAATGCTATTTACATGTTTAAAACATAAATATGTAAGATGTATATAAATACCCATGTAATTATTTACAGAACATAGTGGTGTCTCAAGGAATTGCTATGGAGTTGCAAGCCTCCTTGTGCCTGTCTGTATTGCTGCCCTAGCACCCCAAGTAAAACAATTCGTGAAATTTCGATGAATAGTTATAGTGAATACATGCCAAAGCCAAACTGTCTGGAATGCAGAAATGCTTGACCTTAACGGGGACAATTAGCACCACACCGTAAGTTGCAATGGAAATCCTCCTGGACTTCCCCTCTCTTCATATATATTTGGAGAGAGACCAGGTGGGCAACGTATAGACAAGTAGCCATTAATATGCCGCAGACTAGTATCATGGAGCGGAACGGGTTGCTGGATGATATGGAGAGTCACAGCATCCTGGGAATGCCCTCAGATACTATGCCTACCATAACCAACTACGAGCCGACCTTCAACATCCATTTTCCTGAAAGAGATGAGTGGAATCAGAATAAAGCCAACCTACTGAGGACAGACAGTTGCTGATTTACACACAGCTCCAAACTCCCGAGGAACAGGAGCCGGAGTATATAGTTACAGACTAAGGGCGAGGATATCCTCAAGTCTAGGTGCTAATGCAACTATTTTTAAGGTCGAGGTTCATGCCATTGAACTGTGGGCTGGAATATATGCATCTTAGACGCAGATCATTAAAAAAATTTCTCAGATAGCCAAGCAGCTAAAAAGCTCTTGACTACCGGTGTAACTGCAAAACGAAAGTATGAAACTGTCAGAAGGCTCTAAATCATTTAAGCAAAAACAACAGTGACCCTTATCTGGATACCCGACCACTGGTATAAAAGGTAACAAAATAACCGACTCCTTTGCCAAAGAAGGAGCGGGATCATGAATTATCGGACCAGAACCGATACTTGGCATATCTTTAAATACTCTTAAGATGGCTATCTCAACCAGGGATGAACGGAAAACTCTTCAGTATTGGCATGAGTTAACAGGATTAGATCATTCTAAGGCGTTTATGATATACCCTTTCATATTAAGGGCGAAACTTTTAGAGTTAAGCAGGGTGAACCTAAAGCCCTAACAGATCTATATACCGGGCACTGTCGACTAAACTATAATCTGCATAAATATGTGCTGGCCCACGTAGCACATAAACTGCACCATGACTGGTTAGTAGCATACCCCAATTATGCATGGGACCGAAACAAATACCAAGTTTTGCATCATAGTTAGATTTTAACATCTACTTTACCATGCAAAATAATACCTTATGCACGTTATTGGCCAAATAGCCTTGGAAACAATGCATTCCATATTTGAAAAACATAAAACCTGAGTTTTTAAATAGACCTTTCTCAGTATACTGAAAGGGCTGAAATTTTAAAATGACACGCCTTAAACACACGTTATTGGTCTGTTCAATATACACCATAATTCCGTATTTAGTGCAGAAATTACTTTATTACACAACAGACGCACTTCTAGTCACGCCCAATTAGCAAAAGGTCTTGATACCGGTGTATGCTAATACGATGGCAGACTTCAGAAACTCTGAATATTACATTGTATCGAGCGGTATGTATTTTATTATTCACTTTATACTTTTGCTTTTATTTGTCTACTTATGTCCTTCTGTCAACCATGAGGCAGTACTTGGGTCCTGGACTTTGGTCCAATTTCCTCTCCTTGGAATATCAAACCCTCTATTATTCAAAAGAAAAAACAAAAACAATTTTGTATTTATAAGTTAATACCCTATAACATTGCCCATAAAATTACAATCCTAAATAAATGTCCAACTTTAAAGGATTTAAGAGTTCCGTCGTCTGTATACAAAATGGAAATAAAAATTGAAAAAGTTTGGTTCAAGCGAACCTTCAATGCCTCTACTAAGGAAGACAATTATTTACCTAGTTACTAAACGAGTGACACTTTAAGAGTTTTCAATGCACGGGAGATTTTCCCTGATATACGTCGGGTTGAAAACTGTACATAGAACGGATTTGAAAACTTTGTCTAGATTTAAAAAGGTATTTGAAGGTATCCGAGCAAGAAAACGTATATAGAGACATCTAGAATGAATGTATATAATATGCTAAAATATATATATATATATATATATATATATATATATATATATATATATATATATATATATATATATATATATATATATATATATATTAGTATTATTACTGTGTAGACTGGTTCCAGAGGTGGCCCCGGATGTCGTTATAGTATTAAACTTGAATTAAACAGTTAAGTCAGTCAAACTTATAAAGACGGAACTAGACCTGTTCGGGAAAGGCCGGAATGAGGAAAATTATAGACCATACATTGATGAATATATGAGGCACACAACGGCCCATTCAGTCTTAATTTGGATTTGAGCTAGTAAGTGAAATAAGATAGGAACTAAAGTTGTTCTAAATGTTTAATTGTGATTATAATTAAGTCCTTCATTAAGTTATTGTTGTAATAATTAATTAGTTAATGCAGTAGTAATTGTTTCAGTCAACGAAACTACGATGTGGGGTGTTTGCGAGGACTGAAAATACGTAACAATATTTTCTTTTTCCAGCCGATTTTAATAATTTTTGGATATAACATACCACAGTATTTTTACCTGGAATTGGCCTTTGCACTCGACGAATTTTAAAATTAAATCACATAATCTAATATAGTATTATTAAACATTAGTAATTTTCAAATCTGTTTTAATAATTTCTACCCAGCAAATACCTAAATTATTAATTGAATGTCAGATGTGTCCGAAAACACTATCCTATTGAAAGCGTACCAGGAGATTTCCCGGTGGTGAACGGTACGATACCTATACAGGGTGTCTCACCAGGAACTGCATCAATCGATAGAGAGAAAAGTACGCACCAGAAAATTTTGAAAACTAAGGAGCTACTAACGGCAGTGTGGCTAATCCATCTAAAATAATTACAAGCATCTGGCACTTCCAGTTATACCAAAAGTCGATACCAACTTGCTTATTTTAAACGGAATACCCTATATATTTTAGGTTTTTCGAAAAGAGCATAAAATTCTGAATCAGAAACATTTAGATATCCTATGCCTAAAACCCAGCCGTTTCAGATATTTGCATATTTTAAAAAATGTTGACAGGTGTAATGGCTTACAATAACCTTTATAACTTTCTTCGTATAGAAGATACTTATTTACTTTTTGGTATACAGAAAGATCATAAGGTGAGCTACGCTTTACAGTTTAAATAAATTCAATAATATTATACCAGGTGTTCAATTTCTTACGTTACATTTTGTAAACTTCAAGAATGTGATAAAGTAATATCAAAGAACTTGTAATACATTTGTACTCGATATCCACAAAAACGGAAACCGTCATCAAACACTGTAAAACGCATACTGGATAATTTTAAAACTATTGCTCTGTCACGGCAAGAATTCAAAAGCGGAAGCCTATTGTTGATGACGAAAATATAGAAATAGCAATTCTGGAATATTCATGCATTTTCAATGATGTCATTAAGACAAGCTGCTCTGGAATCGTGACTATGCAAGGAATCAGTTCACAGAATCTTAATTAAAAATAAATTTCACCCATTCTCGTTCTAAATGGTTCAACGATTAAAGGAAACAAGAAGAAACAATTGTTATGAATTTATTCTAATAAGGTCTGTAGGCGACGAATCTTATTTGGGAAATATTATATGGTCAGTCAAGTTAATTTTCCAAAAATGGACTATTTAATCGATACAATTCGCATTATCGGAGTGACTCGAATCCTTATGTGTTCAGGAGCGAAATTTTCAAGAAAGTTGGCAGTTTAATGTTTACTATGCCATAAGAAACGATAGAGTGGTGGCATTAGAATTTTATCAGGAAAATTTGAACAGTGAGATAAAGATTTCTTCTTCTACTAATATGTATAGTTGATTTTTTTGTTCTTTGTTTTTTTTCTAGGTGAAAGATACCTAAATATTTTAAAATTTTAATAACAACTATTTAGAAAACTTACCTCTCGCCGAACATAGAAACATTTTTTATCAGCACGACGATGCTCCCCACATAACACGTATTTGATAAATTATGTTTTACAAGAAACTTTTACGATCAATAATGGACCTTTCCCTATGGCCTCCTCGCTCGCCCGATTTATCAATTTTGGATTATTTTATTTGGGGAACTATTAAAAATAAAGTTTATGAGAGCCCATTAAAAACTATTGAAGATTGTATGCAGAGAGTAAGAAATGCATTTCAAAACTTATCACAGGATTCAATTAGAAGAGTTACCCATGAAGAACTAATCTGAGGGTGCGAAAAATGTGTGAAGGTTCGAGGGCGGATTTTTGAACAATTATAATGTGCCTCGCACATTATAATTGTTCCTAAGTGTCAGGTAATGATTCAGGCAAGAATCGGCCCGACTCGATATTAGCCTTATTTGGAAGAAATAGTATGTTTATGTTGTTTGTCTTTAATTGTAACACAAAATAAAAGTTTCATTTAAAAATTCATCTAATTGCAAATTAACGAATTCTGTTTTATTTTATTGAAAATGCACGACGAAAGAAAAAATCCAATCTATCAAATGGATCATGTTAACTAATCATAGGGGCTACCTAGCAGTGTACAATTAGTTTTTGTATGGTTTCTGTATACCCCAAAGCGAGGTTGGAAAATTATCAAAAAATGCTCTCCTAAGTTCCATCCCGTATACACCAACCCTCCATAATATTAGAGTTAATGAATAATATTTTCAAAAAGTACAAAGAAATTAATAATAAAAAACGATAACTAATAAGCTACACTAAATCACCAGATATTAAATATTAAATCTCAGCTATATTTTGTGTGATTCACTTGGAATGAAGAGCAGTGTATTTCTACTAGTATAAAAATTATTTTGAATTAATCGTTCGGTTTTTTAAAGACAAATTAATTTTTTTTTCAAATAGCCGCAAATATGCGTGTTTTACGAATACAGTAAAAATATAACTTGATTTGTCTTTTTGCCAGAACGGTGTAAGATATAGAGTGTTCTTTCAATCCACGCTGATAGATTTTTGTACAATTGGCGAAGGTGCAGGTATAAGTTCAATTCGGTTAATAATTCCTTTCTCATATAACACTTTGTCTATTTCTATATAATTTGACACTGCAAAAAATGAACCCTCCTTAATTTTATACTTTTGTAATATAATACCTTCTGTTATCCCAGAACATTATCCGTTGACTAATTCTCCCTCGTGATTACTTAGCACTAAAATTGTAATATCACTTTTTAGTTGTCTTACCCAATTTTACTCTAAATGTGATTTATCTTCTATCAATTTACCATCTCTCTTGCTGTTCGACCTTAAGCAAGTTTAGATATTTCCTCGAGCCATAAGCCTGCGTCTACTTAGAATAAACCAATTAAAATAAAATGAGCACCTTATTTTATTTCAGTATGATTACTGTTTTTATGATAGTGCTTATACAGTTACGAATGCAATATGCGTTTTCACAGTAAAGCTGATTTGATATCTTGCACTTTGACCTTTGATACCATGGATGAATACACAAGGAAAATATTTTGGTAGTTATTTAGTATTCGATAAGATGCTTAAATTTTCCTGAATTGTATTTTCTACCCTATCGCACAGAAGTATACATATAGCATTGTACAAAATAAAAACCTTATTTTAAATACGAAAATGCCGTAACATGACAAATCATACCATATCACAGAGATACACACATGTTATTACACAAATAAATTATTGCACAAGTAAAGCATTTATTTATTTATGTAATAATATAACCTAATTTAAGTTAGGCTATATTATTAAACAAATGCATTCTTGCACAAAATAAATGTATTTATTTATTTGTGCAATAATATAACCTAACCTGACTGTATTTGTTTATTTGTGCAATAATATAACCTAGGTTATGTTAGGTTACATTATTACACAATAAATGTATTTATTTATTGATGCAATAATATGACCCAACGTAACTACATTAATTTATTTGTGTAATAATATAACCTAGGTTAGGTTAAGTTATATATTATTATACAAATAAATGTATTGTTACGCCACTGGACTGT
The DNA here is from genome assembly GCA_029963845.1 of Rhamnusium bicolor. NCBI lineage: Eukaryota > Metazoa > Arthropoda > Insecta > Coleoptera > Cerambycidae > Rhamnusium > Rhamnusium bicolor. Next base: position 104 of record JANEYF010005615.1, on the reverse strand, counting down.
GCAGACTGGTTAGATTAGGCTGGAATTGTACACGAACGGCCGGGAATATTCTGGAGTGCTCTTAGACCAGGAGAATGGATGTATAAATAAGAGCACACGGTGTG
>JANEYF010005614.1:0-66848 GCA_029963845.1 Rhamnusium bicolor | reverse complement strand
TACTCAGCAGGCAAATACCCCGACCTGATTGGATTATACCTTCAAATCATGATTGATCGGTAGCCAATATCAGTTGTCAATTCCTAACCAGATACAGACCAGTTTCAAGACTTATTAGTTCTCCTCAGTATGCCATAGGTTATGGAACAGACAAATGATGATGTACTCTCTTTAGTCATATACTGACTAATGTAAATTGAGTAGTAGTGAGAGGTATGCGAAACTTCTCCATATGGTCCAAATGCTACTCTCCAACCGACATCATAGATGTCTCTGTGGCGAATAGCGACTTGCAAGCAAGTACCGAGTGCGACCTCCTAGCCCTGGACTAAGCTTCTGTTATTAAATGTGATTTGGACGAAACAACTACTGAGCCGGGTCAAATACCCCGACCCTGATTGGATTATACCTTCAGATCATGATTGATCGGTAGCCACTATCATTTCACTATTCCTAACCAGATATAGACCGGTTTCGAACTTTTTAGTTCTCCTCAGTATGCCATGGGTGTTTACGGGGAACAGAGAAATGATAGTGGCCAACCTGCTAGTCATATACTGACTAAGGAAAATTGAGTAGTGGTGAGAGGTATTTGACACTTCTCATATGGTCCCAAATGCTACTATCCGACCGACATCATAGATGGCTAGAGGTCGCCGCTCTCCGGTACTTGCTTCGCAAGTCGCTATTCGCCACAAAGGCATCTATGATGTCGGTCGAATAGTAGCATTTGGACCATATGAGAAGTTTCACATACCTCTCTCACGACCTCAATTTACCTTAGTCAGTATATGACTAGAATATTGGCTACTATCATTTGTCTGTTCCATAACCTATGGCATACTGAGGAGAACTAATAAGTTCGAAACTGGTCTATATCTGGTTAGGAATTGACAAATGATATTGGCTACCGATCTATCATGATTTAAAGGGAACCCAATGCAGGTCGGGGTATTTGGTAACTTTTCGAGTAGTTCTTTCGTTCAAATCATATTTAATAATTATAGTGTTCATTATGAAATCATTTACTTTTATTTTTGATTATTATATTGTAAAGAATGAGCCCAAAAGTATCTATGTGGTATTTAGAATGAATTTTCCTTTTTTCGATATTACTAACAGAAAAATTTTAGCACGCGATTTATTATTTATATTAAATATAAAGATGTAAAGTGGAATGTGAATGAAGGTTACGTTTTATTTAGGTATCCAATTTAATTGTCTATATGCTGAAAAATGCAAGGCACAAATCTTAAACCGATATGCCGTGGCATTGCTATTTTTATCAGTTTAACCGTCGCATCGCGACGAAATACTCAAGCAGACTGGAATACGGTTCGCAGAGATTTCAATTACATATATCTGCTGCATACGCACCCACGTACATATAGATACGTCTATGACCAGCGTTAGATTTGCCACGCTCTAACTATTTTCTCTTGATATTAAAGAAAATTCAATAAACAAGTGTTTTCAAAGCTCTTTGATTCTTCAGGATGTTAATTCAAATTGCAACCAAAAGTTGAAATAAGAACTTCAGGTTCCCTGGGGTTATCTGTAATTGCCTTATTTGTCTTCTAATAATATACAAACATGTTCAATTTGATTTAATTCAGGACAGCTTTGTTGTTGCCCATTCTATAACATGTCCATTTCGCAAAGTATTCTGTACTGATTCTAATCAGACAAAAAAGAATCCCTCAAATGTTAAAATCTGCCTATGTGATTACAGAGATCATGTATATAGGTATAAAAAATACTTTAATATACACAAAAACCTATACAAAAAGTTTACGGGCCAGTGCAACAATATCTTCTATGTAATATCTACACACGTAGTATACTTCACGGTTGATTTAATTTTAAAAGCTGTTAGGAGCTTTTTCTAGAACCAGTAAGAGTAATACAGACAAAACGTATAACAAAAAATGGATTTTATATATAGAGAGGGCTCTTACAAAAACATCGTCGAGTCTATCTAGTAAATTTTTCCGATATAACTATTTACATCGCTTTATATTTTTACTTAAAAAATATCACATTCTCGATAAAAAATATAGAGCCATCCTTCTGATGTCAACAATATACAAGAAATTGGTAGAGTTTTATTATAATATACAATATGATATAAAAAAACGCAATACCTAGTAATCGTTAAAATTGTTAATGATTTTTTGCTAAACAATGGATTTAGAAAGAGTCGCCTACCTGTCCCATTCCATATATCCGACTGGCAAGAATCAGATGATTTTTGTAGGCCGTGAAAGAACGTTCACATAATCATCCTTAGTTATGATGGCAGGTGCATGTGATGATGAGGTTAATAAATTAGTTTAATAATTTTACCTAACATAGTTGCGTCTTTGATTATTTCTTTGACTTCAGCCTATTTCCGCTACCAAGGCCAATTGCCGATGCCAAGAAATAAACATGACTGCTAGTGTAAAACCGACATTCCTAACCTATAAATTCGATCGAGCCGCCACTTTAATATGGAGGGAACATAGGCACCTTTAACGTGCTCACATCGCAAATATACGGAATCCACAGACGAGCAGGTTCGCTCATCCACAATACTTTATCAACTTTGTCCGGTTCGGATATGAACCCGGATCATTTGGTGCAAAGGACGGGCCACTGTCCGTTTCACCACCATAATCTTGCTGATAGAATTCATTATCTAATTGAAAATAAGTTTTCTTTAAGACAAACAGTCAATAATTCCATTACACTGTTTAATTTAGTAAAATATTTACTGAAAATTATTAATCCGCTTTCTGGCAATACCGAATCGTGTATCAAAAATATTCAGCATTTTTTGGAAAAACTTATGCAATTAATATCCATGATAGACATCTAATGGTCAGTTTTGACGTTGTTAATCTTTTTATTAATGTTCCAGTAGATAAATCTTCGATAACTAATTAAAAACAAATTGCTACATGATAACAATTTGGCGGAAAGAACTAAGTTCAATATAAACACTGTAACGGAATTATAGGACTGTTTGTATTAAGAAAACTTATTTTCAATTAGATAATGAATTCCATAGCCGGATTTCGGCATGGCTATGATCTCCATTATCTCTCTATATTAAGTAATATATTTATAGATGATTTTGAAAATATTGGTGGAGATATGTTGACGAAATGTTTGCAACTTCACCTCATAATATTGAATTATTACATAATTTTTAGAAAACATGAATGATAAAAAACAATCCATTAAATTCACTTTGGAAGTAGAGAGGTAATAACGAATTACCCTTCTTGTTGGATATTTTGATTAAAAAAAATTGAAAACAGATTTGAAACTTATATACAGAAAAAAAACTCATACTGATAGATATTTAAATCTTAAATTTAATCAGGCAATTATACACTTTATGGCTCTGCAAGCAACACTCTCTTAAAAAGATTAGATGTTTTATAAAACACTGCCCTCTGTATATGTCTAGGAGCAATGAGATCTACCCCAACTGATCCTTCTGCCGAGAAGGCCTTTTGTCCCCCTCTCACTTTAAGAAGGCAGCACCTTAGTGAAAGGTTAATTCTTAAAATCAGGTATCAACAACGTATTGCTCCCCAAAACATATACAATCTAAATTCACATGACTTAACAAATAAGTTCTGGACACAGAAAAACTCTCCACCTCTATGTAGTGCCCTCAAGATTATAGTAATATTTTCCCTTTATTAGATGACCCATACAAGCACACTTCAAACTTGGACAATTTCTACCTTTTTTCTAATTTAAAGATAATAATACCACAATACATGATCACCAGAACCTTAGCAGGAACATCCTAAACTCAGTTTTAGAAAGATGGGACAATCCTTTATTAGTATACACGGATGCTTCTAAAACCTCAATGGGTACTGGTTATTGCATACTATATACCCTCCATAAATCAGGGAGGAAAAATTTAAACTGCCCACTCAAATTTATATTTTCTCTGCAGAAGCAGCTATTTATCAAGCTCTGAATTATATTTACTTATCTAACGCAGACAAACCAATAATTTTATCCGCTTCTTTATCTGTTCTGACCTCATTAGAAAGTAATATTTCCCTCAATATTAAAACTAATCCATGCATTCCTAAAAAATTAAAGAAATATTACATAACATATTGTTAACTGAAAAGAAGTATTTTGTTTGGGTCAAAGCCACACAGGTTTAAAAAAATAATGAAATTGTTGACGCCTTGCTAAAAGCTTACCACTTAGGATTTTCGTATGAACCAAAATTATGCCTCACTGACGCTTTCAGTTACAAGAACGAATTTAAGCACAAATGGAAACACTTATGGTATGATTTCTGTTCCTCTAGTCAAACAAGATATACTCTTATACTCCTGATCTTCCGACTAAGTTGTGGCACGATGGTTATGATTTTCCACGAAAATATGTTACAACAGTAAATCGTATGAAATTTGATCATGCTCGATATCCAGCACACCTATACAAAATAAAAGTAGTGCCCTCTGATATTTGTGGAACATGTAACACGAAAGGAGACCTTGATAATATTTTCTTTGAATGCAAGAAAAACAAAGCAACTAGCAACACATTGTATAACAATCTTATGAATTGCAATATTCAGTCTCCGTTTAATATACTTTCTCTACTCAGTCTCAATAGTAAAACAGTGTTTGACTGCATTATCAGTTTTTTAGTTGAAACAGAAATGTTACTTTGAAAATTATTCAGCATAGGTTAGTTTTGTATCCTTTGTTGTTTTCCTGTGTCTTTAAACCTTTATACTAATGTGGTCCTCTAAAACTGTTATAATAAAAACAATGTCCTGATAGACCCCAGGACGAGAAGCGTGTCCTTGTTTTTTCCCTCACCTGTCTTCAAATATAATTTTTTCTCTTTCTTTTTGTATAGGTTAGACATAGGTATAACTCTGTATCACCATGTTGTGTCTGGCTGTATGGCCTAATGCCAAAAAAAAACAGGCAATTAATGTTAAAAGGAGTGTTCTACGTCGTGTCGCAGACAAGTTTCATGTTAGGACAGTATTTCAAACGACTAATACTTTGAGATCCATTTTAACAAAAACAAAACCGGTAAATTGTGAGCAAAATTCAAAAACTGTAATTACGGTATTCCGTGTGAGTGTAATAAACATTATGGGAGAGTCAACCAGATCCCTCAATCTAAGGTTAGGTGAGTATAAAAGTTATATTAATATAGCCAATCAAAAACAATACCTACACAAAAAGAATATACACACATAAATATAATATGAAAACAGCGAATCCAAATTCAACAGCGCTTACGAAACATGCATTAGACTACAACCATAGGTTTGACTTTAACAATATAAACATACTAGAAAGAGAACCAAACTACCACCGAAGAACAATACATGAAATGTTACAAATTAAAAGACATAATAACGCAATTAACAACCGTACAGATATTGAGAATTTAAGCGAAACATTTCAGCTTGTTAAGTTAAATATAAAGAGGAAAATATGTAATACACTTATAAAAATAAAAAGCAACAAGTTTTTACATCTTTCCATCAAGTCCACACATAAAATAAACTGTTTAATCCTAATAATTCACACCACCAATGTAAGAAAAATATGATATCTAATAATACATACATAAATCACACTTCTTCACAGTTAAAATAAACAAACCGCACCACAAGGCAAAAAGTTTCAGTCACATATAAACACTCATCTGCAATGGTTATAAAATGTAAACTAGTACCAAAAAAATACCAAAATAATCTATATTGTAAGTACATAACAAAACATAACCTTATTTTGTGTAATTAATGGTAGTTTTCTGACGATGGTTGTAATAAACCGAAACGTAAGAAAATAAATATTGTTCTTATTTATTTAATTGACCGAAATCCCAGGATACATCTACATCATTCCTATTATTAGTAGGGGTGAAATTGAAAAATCGAAAGTTCGCGAACATGTTTGGGAAAATGGACATAGAATAAACTGGGATTCGGCAAACATTTTAATGAAAGAAGCGGACAGCAAAAAAGAAAAAATAAGGAATCGACAATAATATTATTGAATGAAGAAAAATGTTTATCACACTGCTCTGTAGATTTTGGTACAACGTGGTTACCGAAGCTAAAAGAAGAATTGAACAAAATTAATGTTGTATAACTTTTTAAGTACCAACAATTCTATGTACGTATCATGGATATTACATAACAAATAATATATGTGTCAAGTTTCATGTTTGACACATTCTAAAAAAAGATAAATAACTTTCAAAAATGAAACATATTCGTTTCAGTGGCGGTTCGTGGGTCAAGAGATAGGGAGGTCAATTAGAAAAGTTTACTGTATTACCTACCTTTTAAAGTGATTTAAATTCCAAGTCGATCCTCCGGTCTTTTTGAGATGCAAAGTTGCCAATTACTTTTTTATTAAAGTCTTTTAGTCTTCTTTATTAATGCCCTTTCTATGGTAAGTATAGCTAAAGAAGATAACCTTTCCTGATCCATGGTATTTCTTAAAAATGTCTATTCTTTTTTAAGGTGGAAAAACAACGTTCACTTTCGACGGTAGTCATAGGGAGAGTACACAAGATTTTTAACAGTTTGACACTTTTAGAAAAAGTATTGCACAAATTATTGTTAATAAAAAGCAACTGCACCTTCACTATTAGAAAAATCTTCTCGGCTATATAATATTTCTAATTCAGTTTTAAGTTTCAAATGATTTATGATTGGATACGCCGTTTTAACTAATTTAAACATATCTTGAGGAAAGCTTTTTTTACTAATCTTTAAATCGATCTGCGTGAAATAACTGAGACACTGCTAAATGATTACTGAAGCCAAACCTGTTTTTGATCTCAGATGTAAGTATATCACAAACTTCTAATGAAATTCTCCATTTTGATTCTTCCGTCTTACATCTCTGGGCAGACTGCATGGATGTCTCCTCCAAATAGTTATTCAAAATTTTATTTCTGATGTCTTCAATTTTACTATTAAAAACGCCAATACACTTATTTACTGTTATGACATCGATATTACATTTTTGTAATTGATTGAACAATATATCACAATGAGGCATAACTAAAAAAATTTAACCAGTAAAGAAAATGTTCATTTTGTAAGTAGTTTTTTAAACCAATAGCTTGGTTTATAGTGTTGTTTTCTGATTCATTATCAATGATTTTTTCTAAACAATCTAATAATTCTGTTCGATAGGTATAAACAGCCTCTATGCACTTTGTATTAAAATTCCATCGAGTTGGAGCCGCTTTAGGTAATCTCACCTTAACAACATTATCTAACACGGCTGTTCTTTTTGGCGATTTTCCAAAGAATGAAGAAAAGCTATGTAAATTAGCAAAAAAAATTTTTATGCTTTTATCCTGACTTGATGCTTTTTGTAAAATTAAATTTAGTTGATGAGCGTAGTAATGAATAAAATTTGCTGAAGGATAACTTTTTTTTAATTTTGGCTTGTACACCTCCAAAAGCACCACTCATTCCTGATGCTCCATCGTAACTTTGTGCTATTAATTTTTCAGAACTTTTATTAATTTTCAGACATTCTAACTCTTTTCTGTACTTTTATTTTTAAATGTTTCAAGTCAGTTACACCTATTATTTCATATAGGATCAGGATCATCACCAAATAACAGGCATGGGAAACAAAAAAATGCATTTTTTACCCCGCATCCGCAAATCCACTAGGATAAATCGTACATTGAATTTCGAAAATACCTATTAACTTCTTTTTCTTATCAAGAGATGTTTGGTTTATCGTCATATTAGGTTTTGGACGGCCACCACCTGTGAATTTCACTCGGTCTTCATAACCCAACTTATGTTCATCTTTCAGTTTTAATATATTTTGTACAACACTCTATTTAATAGTAAACACCAAAAACACTGTTTTACTTAATTTCACGACAAGTAGAGATTTACTAATAAAATGTTCACAAATAAAAACATTAAAAACAACGCGACGGAATTTACCGACCAACTCGTACCTAGTCAGCATTAAGAGAAAATGAATCTCTATTTTGTTATTTGTATGTGGGAGGTAATTGACCAAATGACCCTACAGAAGAACCGCCAGTGACACACATACACATCCACACACACGCACCGACAGACATCATTCAGAAAATAGTCAGAATGGATTTAGAAGGGTTTAAAACGTATATATCAATCAAAATATCGAGGTAAAAAAAAACACGATTACTATACTTCCTTATATTAGGTATAAGAAAGTAAAAAGATAAATAACTTTTAAAAAGGAAACATATTCGTTTTCCGAAACGTTAGGGAATTATATTATTATTTTTGTGTTTTATATTAGTTGTCAAAATATCCTCTGACTAATCTTTTGACGTAAACTCACAAGCGCAGAGGTTTATTTTTCCAGTAATGTACTGAGTAATTAACTATATTCTTTAGATAATGAAGAATTATTTATGTGGTAGTAAGTCCCAAAAAAGAAAAAGAAAATTAAAACGTGCCAGCAAGAAACGTACTCTTCACACAGACAATTTGCCTTAAGTTTAACTAGCTCATTCTCTAGTGCTGTTTGTGGTATAGAAAACAGGAAAAAATTAAATTATTCACCTCTAAAAGTTTGGCACAAAAGGTGCGAGATGCCTTTTTACTACTTTAACTTCGTAAATGTATTTAACATTTTTATGGGGGAGAGGAGTCAACCAAGATTAAGGAGACCAATGTCACCGCACACATTTTTATTTTTAGTAGAATTAGGGAGTTTGGATGTCTCTAAAAGCTTAACCCGCTCCGACACAAGATATCTCGTGGCGCCCTAAGAGATATAGAGGGTATGTAGTGGTATATGATTTAAAATATTTTAAAATGTTCGTAATTACCCGACTTTCCCCTATGTGCGGATTCTGTTACAGAAACGCAACATTACATTGATCGGTATACAAAGAAGAGACACGTGAATACTCTTATCTAGCAGGACAAAGCTTTTACCAAAGGCGCCGTGAAAAGAAACATGATTGTAAAATGCAGTGCTGTTTCTGAAATGAAGGGAATATATAGAAGATACATTAGACAATTCAATGGATTTTCAACGAAAATGTATTTACCTTTTCTTTTGCTATAAAATGAAATAAAATAAAAAAAAAAAACAAATAGGTTTGCCTCTTTATAAAAGTGGTTCTGTTTCATATGTATACGATGTAGAAGCTGTATTGCTAGTGTTGAATTTGAAGGTTCTAAAAATAAGATATTTTCTGATGCTTTGTCAGGAAACATATACACACACACACTACTTCCACAGTGCAAAAGTATGCAGTTTGCCCCTGTTATTTATCACTGGCGGTTCTTCTATAGGGTCATTTGGTCAATGACCTCCCACATACAAATAAAAAAATAGAGCTATTGACTTTCTGAAGTTTAAAAAATATATAATATATATATATATATATATATATATATATATATATATATATATATATATATATATTTGGTATTCTTAAAAAATATATTAAAGTTTCTAGTTCATTATATGCACAATACTATTCAAATATCTAGATCGCAGGATTTCATCCCCCGAGCACCGAGCCTCTACATTCATATTTATTACATTACTCATTTATAGAATTTAAAAATCTTGGGAAATAGACGTATGCGCGAATCGTCAGAAAGCAAAAGAGACAGAAAACATTGGCGGGGACAATGTCCCTGACACATTTTATGGAAACGGTAACACACGAATTTCAATAGAGCAGTCTTAATGCTGACTAGGTACGCGTTGGTCGGTAAATTCTGTCGCGTTGTTTTTAATGTTTTTATTTGTGAACATTTTATTAGTAAATCTCTACTTGTCGTGAAATTAAGTAAAACAGTGTTTTTGGTGTTTACTATTAAATATGAGTATTGTACAAAATATATTAAAACTGAAAGATGGACATAAGTTGGGTTATGAAGACCGAGTGAAATTAATAAAAATTAATGAAAGTCCTGAAAAATTGATAGCACAAAGTTACGATGGAGCATCAGTAATGAGTGGTGATTTTGGAGGTGTATAAGCCAAAATTAAAAAAAGTTATTATTCGGCAAATTTTATTCATTGTTACGCTCATCAACTAAATTTAATTTTACAAAAAGCATCAAGCCAGGATAAAAGCAAAAAAATTTTTTTGCTAATTTACATAGCTTTTCTTCATTCTTTGGAAAATTGCCGAAAAGAACAGTCGTGTTAGATAATGTTGTTAAGGTGAGATTACCTAAAGCGGCTCCAACACGATGGAATTTTAATGCAAAGTGCATGGAGACTGTTTATACCTATCGAACAGAATTATTAGATTGTTTAGAAAAAATCGTTGATAATGAATCAGAAAACAATACTCTAAACCAAGCTATTGGTTTAAAAAACTGCTTACAAAATGAACATTTTCTTTACTGGTTAAACTTTTTTTCATTTAGTTATGCCTCATTGTGATATATTGTTCAATCAATTACAAAAATGTAATATCGATATCATAACAGTAAATAAGTCTATTGGCGTTTTTAATAGTAAAATTGAAGACATCAGAAATAAAATTTTGAATAACTATTTAGAGGAGACATCCATGCAGTCTGCCCAGAGATGTAAAACGGAAGAATCAAAAAGGAGAATTTCATTAGGAGTTTGTGATATAATTACATCTGAGATCAAAAACAGGTTTGGCTTCAGTAATCATTTAGCAGTGTCTCAGTTATTTCACGCAGATCGATTTAAAGATTATAAAAAAAGCTTTCCTCAAGATATGTTTAAATTAGTTAAAACGGAGTATCCAGTCATAAATCATTTGAAACTTAAAACTGAATTAGAAGTATTATATAGCCGAGAAGATTTTTCCAATAGTGAAGGTGCAGTTGCTTTGTTACAGCTTTTTATTAACAATAATTTGTGCAATATTTTTTCTGAAAGTGTCAAACTGTTAAAAATCTTGTGTACTCTCCCTATAAGTACCGTCGAAAGTGAACGTTGTTTTTCCACCTTAAAGAGAATGAAGACATTTTTAAGAAATACCATGGATCAGGAAAGGTTATCTTCTTTAGCTATGCTTACCATAGAAAGGGCATTAATAAAGAAGATAAAAGACTTTAATGAAAAAGTAATTGACCACTTTGCATCTCAAAAAGACCGGAGGATCGACTTTGAATTTAAATCACTTTAAAAGGTAGGTAATACAGTAAACGTTTCTAATTGACCTCCCTATCTCTTGGCCCATGAACCGCCACTCTTATTTATGTCATGACCAGAGAGAGGAAACTTTACCAGAGTCCAGGACCGGTAGTTACTACTGCCTCATTGTTGATAGTAGGACATGCGTAGATAAATAAAAGCAAAATTATAAAAAGGATAATGAAATACATACCGCTTCATACAATGTATTATTCAGACTGACTGAAGTCCGCTATCGCATGCTAATTGTCACAACTAATATTCCTTCTGCATTCGTGGCTGTAAAATTTGGGCGATTTGTTTTGTACATATGTTTGTACAAGGAAACTGAACATTCCAGATCCACCGAGGTTAATGATGCAAATTCTAAATAGTTCACGTAGACAGCAGATACTGACATACCGCTTAGATAATTTTAAGAATTTTACGCATTGTTTTGTATCCCAGGTCAGTGGACCATACGGCAATATATAGTCCCGCGAAAGTAACCGTATACGGTCATCTCGCTAGCTGAAAGTTACGTATAACATTATACAATTATCCAGGCTTCCTGCCTCAATACTGGTTGCAACACAACACTGGTTGCATCTATTACATTACATAAACGCCTACGTATTAATAATATATTAATTAATTCAATTCGTGACTGAATTGTGTTAAAAAGCTATCAAAAGTACATTATTAAGTGAGATATGAAAATGACAACTATTATGTTTGATAAGTGACATTTCTTTAATGAAATAATCAAAATGGTTTACAGTGAGGAAGAAAAAGTCCAAATATTTACTTGTTATATACAAAAATAAACGTGCAGTAAAAAGAGCATATAGGGTGTTGTATCCAAATCGTCCAACACCATCAGAAAATACGTTCAAAAATATTTATCGAAAGGTGAATAATACCTCGAGTTTTAGTAGAAAAAAGCGTGTAGTTCAAGCAAACCAGGAAGAACAGCTAGATATACTGCTTCACTTCGAAGGTGAGCCCATTCATATTTATTCGCGAATAGACTTTTTTGAAACATTGTACTATTTTGAAGAAAATTCTGAATGAAATTCTAAATGAAATAATGCAGTCGATCAATTAGGTAAAAGTTATTCCAAAAATCCAACATACGTTAAGAAATAACAGATACAGACCATATAAAATTTTACCCGTACAAGTTTTAACAGAGGCTCATGAAAGAAAAAGGCTGGACTCTTGCCGCCAGATAATTTAATAGTTGGATGGTGATCCCGATTTTTTTATTAAAATATTATGAACTGATGAATCATCCTTTTCTACGGCAGGAGTTTTTAATAGGAAAAATCGAAGGTCGTGGGAAAACAAGCACATCAGAAAAGGATTGGTGAAACAAATAAAAAAATCAGGAAGAAAAACTGTTAGCGTTAGGTGTGGAATTTTCAGAAACAAAATTGTTGGGCCCATATTTTATGATCATACTTTAACTGGAGTTACCTATCTGGAAATAGTTATCCCAGAAGCAGAAAATATTCTTTTGCAGAATTTTCCGGAAGCAGAACTTGATATGATTTGGATGCAGGATCGGGCAACTCCGCATAGTGTCCTACCCGTTAGAGATCATTTGAATAATGTATTCCCAATATGCCACCTAACAGTCTGGATTTGACCACCTATGGATTCATTTTTTTGGGGGTTTCTAAAATACATTGTCAATAATAATAATAATAATAGTATTCAAGTCAATAAAGACAGGATTCGACTTGAAATAAACAATCTGAATGTAAATAATGAAATAATTTCCGGTGCAATTATAAATAAAAGAAGACGTTATCAATTATGCATTAACAATAGTGGTGGACACATCGAACATCTTTTATCAGTTATCATGTATTTTTATTTAAATTTCCTAAATAAATCTTTGTTATCTATTTTGTATAAATATTTGGTTTTTTTCTCTTCCTCACTGTAAACCATTTTGATTATTTCATTAAAAAAATGTCACTTATCAAACATAATAGTTGTCATTTTCATAACTCACTTTAATAATGTTAACTTTTCCATATTTACAGTAACTAGTTTAACTAAGATATTCGACGTTTAATAACTCAATATCGGTATATGGTAGGAAAAACCAAAAACCACAAACAACCAACCACAAAATTAAAAAAAAAAAAAAAAAAAAAAAAAAAAAAAAAAAAAAAAAAAAAAAAAAAAAAAAAAAAAAAAAAACAAAAAAAAAAAAAAAAAAAAAAAAAAAAAAAAAAAAAAAAAACCAAAAAAAAAAAAAAAAAAAGAGGGAATAAAAAAAAAAAAAAAAAAAAGGGGAAGAAACACAACGAATTTTTTTTTTTTTTTTTCTAAATATTTTTTTTTTTTTAATTTTCCAAAAAAAATTTTTTTTTTTTTTTTTTAAAAAAATTTTGGTTTTTTTTTCTCCCTCTCTTTAATCTTTTTTTTTTTTTTCTTAAAAAAATTTTCTTTTTTCAAACTTATTTTTTTTTTTTTTCATACCTCTTTTTATTATTTTTATTTTTTCCTTTTTTACATTAATTTTTTAACTATTTTTTTAATAACTCAATGGTAGGGGGTAACATACGGTATATTTTTGAAATCAGGGACAAAGGATCATTCCAAAAATTTAACAATATACAGGGTATCCTATTTAAAAAATATATTATTTTTGTATCCCTTGAAATCTGCATGCTACTGTACCTTTGATAGCATTTTAACAAAACTCAGTCATAACCACACAACTTTTATTTAAAACTTTTTTTTCTATGGGCAAATAATGATGATGGGTAATTTTTAATGAATAACCCTGTACATTCCCAACCTGCCTAAAGGAAGCAGCATTCATACTAATTTTTAAAAATGTTCACAACTATCGTCCTACTGCTCTTATAAGTGTTTCCAAAATAATAGAAAAAAGCAGTAGCAAATAAAATCTGTGAGTTCCTAAATCAAAATTCCATTTTAAATGGCGTCTGTATGGATTCAGAGCAGGATTATCAACAGATGCGAGTATAGCATATCTTAGTCAATTTGTGTATGACAAAATGTATTCTGGTGAACATGTTTATAGTGTATTTTTTTATCTGCTTTTCGACACGATAGACACGGACACAAGAATATTGTTGCTCAAGAACTAAGTGGCCTAGAAATAGTCGATCCTTTTAATAGCTGGGTCGTTTCTTTCTTATCAGATAAAAATCGTTTTAAAAATCGGCACCACAAAATCCGATAAGAAAGATATTTGCATGGGAACTCCACAAGGTAGTGTGCTGGGACCTCTAATATTGTTATTACGACCTGTGTTCTCATATACCTCATGGCAAAATCTTCATGTATGTCGATGATACATCAATAGTAACTTTCTGACCGTGATCCCTCAGTATTGATTCGCAAATTATGTACTCTTTTACAGGCATTTAATAAATGGTGTTACGATAATCGTCCAATGATTAATCGATAAAACAGTTTAGTAGAATTTGGCTGCAACAAAAAAATCGGATCAATTTTAACTTTAATTTTAATGGTTTCACACTTGCTCTTAGTGAGCAAGTAAAATATTTAGGAATTACTCTTGATCACAATGTTAGTTTTCATGAGCAAATTAAAGTCGTATGTAGCAAGCTAATTAAAAGTTTTTGTCATTAATTCTTTGAAAAATGTGTTTAATGGAGATGTATTGTCAAATGTATATTATGCATATGCATTAATTTACTCCTCTATATCCTATAGCATTAATGTATGGGGACGATCAAGTGATATAGCTAGAGTTTTTATACTACAAAAAAGAGTCATTAGCTCTATATTTGACTTGCATTACCCTGAATCATGTAGAGAGACATTTAAAAATTCAAAGATATTTACGGTCACATCAATTTATGTTATGAAACTGTTGACCTTTATCCATATTAATAAAAGCATGTCCAATCCATAGCGATTTTCACACCTACAATACGAGAGGTCGGAACAGAATATGCAAAATCAAACACGATCATGAATATTTTAAAAAATCACCATATTAGGCGTAACAGTATGAGTGTATTATAGCTGACTGGTGGGGCATCACAGAACAGAAAAAATATGGGGCATAGACCGAGCCTGTCCCTATGTTCGCTGGGTGTGTATTATTTCATCTCATTATTTCACTGCTCACTATTTGCAGGGTAAGAATTTCATGCCCATATTTTTATAAACTTTGATTCCGCTTCCAAATTTATAACAATAACTCCTATTCTGGAATCATTTGTACATAAAAAGGACACTGTTTAATTTTGGGAAGTGCCCTTTTTTCAAGAAAATATAATTTAAAATTCGTAATTTCCACTTAATAAATTTTCATAATGTTTTTAGTCACCCTCATTGAACACGTATTGCTTATTTTATTAAATTTGGATAGCATGTTAATTTTTTAATTCCCTGTATAACAGATTTGTCAGTTTGACAAAGTTTTGAGCATACAATAATAATATGTAATAGTAAAATGATTACAACTTACATGTTTCTGATTCTTAGAGATACACATTAATTAAAAAAGAGATACAAACAACAATCTATCGAATCCCCAGGAAATAAAAAGCGACATAAACGTATCCTTTTATAAGTTCCAGTTCTGATACAAGCAAGGATAAAAGAAGATTTATTATGGTGTGTACTATTCCCTCGACGTTTTTGTATTTTTTTGGGAACTACTAATTTTATTTTAAGTTATCCTCTTAAAACATAGGCGTATCGAGAGAATTTTTTAAGAATGGAATTAAATATTTAATTTCAATTTAAAGGAAAATGAGAAAATGTCACCGACTTGGCGGTACAACCTTGAACTAGGACGAAAGGGCTTTAACACGTTAGTTTGAGTGACTGATATTTTGTAAACTTTCCCATTCCTTGTCAGATAAACACACACTAATTTGCTAATTCTCTTATTATGCAAAGTATTACTTTGTGCTCCAAGTTCATGAGGCAGGGACGAAGACCATTAATTAACGGTTGACTGGATGTATTTAGATTGACGCTCTGGAATTTACGGTTCGGAAAGTTTGTCTGTATTTTATCTTAATGAAAGTTTAATACAAATAAGATCTATATAGTACGGTAAGATTTCAAAAATATGAGACGATAATTTAATGTAGCCTCACAACAGACAGTCTTGGGATTCTGAGTTAAATTTAATTAAGTTGTTTACAAAATTACAAAGTAATTACAATCAATGAATCCACAAAACGTTTAAAAATTTAATTAAGGCAATTTTGATTTCAAATTTGCTCCAGTTATGAAAAGGCACTTCAGCTGTGAAGGTAACGAAATTATGATTTCTAAATTTGTTTCAATTCATGCTATTTTTTAAAGCATTAAAACTTATTTTAGTACAAAAGTATATACAGGGTGTGTTAAATTTCACGCTTTCTTTCTATGTAGACCTAGATATGATAAAGTGACTTTAAGAATAGAGATATTCCACTAATTGCTTCCAACAGAGCTACATATAATATTATTTTATATACGGTTCTAGAACTGCAATAAAACTTACAAATTTGGCACACAGATATTACTAGTGGGAGGTAATATTCACACTGATATAGTCCGTGTCAATTTTCTTCACTATAACCTAATAGCTTGAATAGTTAGTACAGATCGGGAGGTAGCGATAAATTCCAGAGACGACCTAATAAAATATTCCCGAACAATATGAAATTATAAAATTTTCTTATGTAAGTATGTACTATACAATAAATCTGTTTCTTTTATAAAAATAGAAACAAAGTTTTTATCAGGAAATGTTCGTTATTGTCGAGTGTCCAACAGCAATGCATAGACGTTGTTGCTTGATTATCACGGTTACGCCCACTGCCCCATGTTGATAATGAATTCACACATTCTAAATATGTAGTATTCATAAAACGTCTATGTAGATAACATGTAGATACGTAAACAATGCGAACATAAAGACAACGGAGGTTTACATTTTTAATATGTCTCGTTCAATTCCTTTAGAGAATAAAGTGAACTTGTGGATTAGTTATTTCCCGGAGTTGCAATTTAACGGCACAACTGTAAAAAAGTACTTTCGTGCAACGTCAAAGCAGTAACTTTAAGGGACATATTTCCTCGTAGTTATCAAAAATGTGTGAGTAGTGTTCGCATTACTGATAGTGACAGGAAAACAGATTTTAATTTAGATTTAGTGTAAATGATGGTTAGGTGTAGTATGCCATGGACGAAACTAGATAATCCACTATTTAGATAATTTTTGCAAGAGTATTAATGGGCAGTATAGTAATGTGCAGGTACTATCGGAAACGACACTAAGAAAAAAATAGTTATCACCAGAGTTGAATCAGATATGACGTAAAACCAGGGGTCGGCTTTAAGTGGTTATGTGTCAGATTTGCATGCATATATGAAACAATATCTTACCTTGAAATTTTTTTTAGCGAATTCCGTATTATCTAAAGTTGAAAAGTCAATTTATTATAAACTCACTGGAAGAGAACTGGAGGTATAGGGGGATATACGTAACGCTAAACTAACACATACAAGTATTTTTCACCGGTGGTTACAAGAATAAACTGCTGTATTAGGAATTTCACATTTTCAAAATGACAGTAATGGTACGATGCTGCCTCTAGCCAAGTTCCTCAACATGTTAAAATGAGCTTTGGAGGCAATAGAGTATTTGGTAGAATTTCATGAATTAA
This sequence comes from Rhamnusium bicolor, assembly GCA_029963845.1. Taxonomy (NCBI): domain Eukaryota; kingdom Metazoa; phylum Arthropoda; class Insecta; order Coleoptera; family Cerambycidae; genus Rhamnusium; species Rhamnusium bicolor. The sequence continues at coordinate 49,006 of JANEYF010005614.1, read as the reverse complement.
CCGCACATGACTTGGTGCTTTAAGAAGAACTTTCTTTAAACTAGATATCAAATTATTAACATTAGGTTAGCACCCCTAATAGTTTCAGCAATCCTATGAAGCTCATGTGCTAAAGATGTTACATGAAGTATATTCTGACACGTTTTCTTCAAAATTCTTCCAGCAGCTCTCATATAATTCACTCCCTAAGTAAGAAATAATAAGAACTTCTTATTTTCTGCATATCTGTCACCTTAAAACTCTTGTAGACTTGAATCCACTACCTCCGCTATAGTGAAAGACTTTGTAGCTTCTAAAACTTTATAGGCGATCAAGTGTCTGCTCATTGAACAGTTTTCCTCCAATACACCTACTAAGTTAAAATTACGTTGCATGTCACTCTAAGTAAAGCCACCTCTCCGTTTATGGTTTTCTGAGGAAATATGTATACTAATATTTGTGTTGCATGAACACGAAATTGCTTTGTTACATCTAGTGCAATACAATTATCTACCATCAAATTGTAAATCGGCAATATCGCGAACCTTAAAATGTACTGAAGCTTCCGTCGGTTTAGTACGTTGCAATGTCGGCTCGTGATATTGTCCACAGAGGAGGTTTGAAATTTAAAATGCAACTAAATTTCAATATGATTACAATTTGCAAATATCCCACCACCCTTGAGGTACTACAACGGCGCGTTACATTTATTGTCGTGCGTTGATCGCCAGAGTAGTAGCAACTGATGATGCCGTTAACCACTCGATTTTTTGATAATTGCTATCGCTAAATCCTCTGTTTTGTTTACCACTTGTGAAAACTAATGACGGCATTGACAATGTAGGTCTGACAATTTTTTTAATTCTTACCTTTCGATCATAACTAAGAGAACTAAATCTATTTAACAACACGTCTGGACCACAAGATATATCGTTGGGAATATTTTTACCTAGAACACTCATTTTCAACCACCTGTTAAATATTTTATGTATGTTTATGTTGTCACACGAAACCACAAATTGCCACTGTCCTTGTTCTATAAATTGTTGTGAGAGGGGATCAACGCTCAACTGAAGTGTACATGCGTTAGAAAGAGATGGGATGCTAGAGGCTAGCTGCCCTAACTTTACAGATACAGAATGTTTGCTGATACGCGCTGTAATTCAAAGTCAAACAATGTATTGAAATGAGGGTTGGCTCGCCGCTAGCCTCAGTTCATCCAAGCAAGCGCGAAAGCGCGATGAGAGACCGGAAAATATGCATACGTGGAGTGGACTATCCAGACTACAATGTTACATGTTTGTGGAAAGGAAAAGCAAAAATTATTTTTACGCTGAAAATTAATTAATGAATTATATACAACATTGAGAATTGAGATATACCTAAGCAAACATTTCTACTTGTGAAAAATATTAGTTTGGAAATATTCTGCTTCTCCCAAAATTGTAGAGGAGGCTCAACCTCCCCTGCCTCCCTTGACCAGCCACCACTGGTACGTTGTGACCTTTTTAACTACGCATTTTTTTTAGTACCTACGTCCGAATGAATCTACGTTATGCAAGATACTTTTTGAATGTGTTGTTATATGTTTTCTCCCCCTCCACGCTAGGGTCGGCCGTTGGCCTTCAATAATATAAATTACCAATATACTGTAATTTAAAAGATACTATTACGCATTACGTTTTAATTTAATATAGTGCATTCCCTGACAAAACTAAGTTACCATTAACATTGTAAAATTAAATAAAATGCACTTAATATGTCTTTGTAGTTTGGGAATATTTCAATAGGTGTTTGCAATATATTATATTATATTATATTATATTATATTATATTATATTATATTATATTATACCTGTAAAAGCAATCCCTGGGAACTGATCGGTAAATCCCACGTATGGGACTATACGAATATATTATTTACGCGATGACACATCACGTTACTTTTGATCCTCAATTTTTTTTGCTATTTACAGTCAAAGTGAAGGCGCAATACATTTGATTCGTATAATAGTTTGAACTAGCCAACAATTTAAGGTTTAATTAAATTATATGATAAATATTTTCAATTCCTAAAAGAGTATAGAAATCTATCGGATTTTATTAGTTAATTCCCGAACTCTTGTATGCTGAAGCTGAACTGTAGTTCACCACTGGTTCAGAGGAAGGAGACAAGAGGGACGAGGTATTCGTTGATTGATTAATCTTGCACTCGACCTGCAGAGTTAAAAGTGTATGTTAGGTAGGTCTTTTTCATCTCAGGCTATCTGGTATTTAATATTAATGATCATTGATCAATTATTATGAATGAGTTTCCTCGATTTATTTTTATTGAAATTTCGGTATCTGATTATAATATGTCTCCGGATTTGAATTTTTATATAACATTTATTTAATTTTGCCAATTTGTTACCGTAAGTAAAATATTCTCTAGAAATACATCAAGAGGACTACGCCTACTGTTATACAAGGTATTTTCAAAATGAATATTCAGAACTTAGGAGCATGTTGAGCAAGTCAAATGATGACGAAAATTTTAATAAAGTTTTCTCTCAAGTGCTTCTTGAAAACTCCATCCATTGTATGTCTTTTTTTAATTTTTTTTGACAAAATTATGAAATTTCAGTATTTTTTACGAGAAACAAGGATTTCTGTTAAACTTCGATAGGACGCACCGTTTTTGAGTAGAATCATTTTTTTTTATTACATGCTCTAAAATGCATTTCAGTGGATCATCAAAGTAAGACTCAAAGTGTTCTGAACACACGTAGTGCCACTTATTGGCATTTTCCATTTTGAGAGCTTTCAGCCAACTTTTTCTTCTCTCCAGATTCCTGGGAAATCTGAAAATAAACACATTTTTTAATAACAACCTTTAAAATTAAATTTAAAAAATTATCAATTGACTTTAAAACATCTACAATTTGTGAACAACATTAAGAATGAAATTTCCATTGAAGTTAAAATAAATATTTTTGTACAAGTACCTTTCTTGATAAAATGTGGATTTTTTACTATTCAAATGGAATCAAATGTTGTTGTTTTTGTTTTTGTAAAGCTATCATTAATTTTAGTTATTTTTAAGCTTTCACACTTTCGCATTATGCCGGCCCTGATTTGTTTTGTTTACTTCCTGTGAAAAGATCATCAACCCCGTGGTTTTCCTCTTTGGCCGCACACTACACACTTATTGGTCATTGTTTCTCAATAAACATTCACTAAATAAATTTTTTATAGCTAAAAATCGATTATTAACCAGTACCAAATAACACAAAACTTTAAAATCACTTAAAAACACAGAATAAAATGACAGACGTCTTACAGAACACAATTTGTTGTCAAGACGGTGATAGATCGGGCATCGATCGGATTTCTTCGTGCTGCGTTCATGATTCTGACCAATAAGAATAAAACCAGCCATAATATTTACGTACGTAGCGTAGGATGTAGATGAAGCGGACAACTTTTTATGTTTTGTTACTCATCTTCTAGTATTATTAATCTGTGATTAAGAAGCATTTAAAATGATGTATCATCACTCGATACATGTTCCCATTTGAAATATTTGAAAGGGTGCCTGGACACCTGCCAAAAATTGAAGGGTTTCTTGAAAATGTTATAAAATTTATATTGAATTCTTGGGTCATTTTTAAAAAATTAATTCATTTCATTTGTGAAAGTTCATGATTCCGTGACATAACCTCTACATTCCACACCACAAATGCAAGAAAATCAAGGATCAAACTCCCATACTATTGGGATTTCACTACAGTATATTTCTAATAGAATCACTGCCGTGTCAGTGCCTCCCTAGTACGGCCCCAGTTCGGCCAATGGAAAACGTTCTAGGTTTGAATTTCCTGCACTCTTTTCTAACACACCCATATTCTATGCTTGAAAATTATTATGAACATCATAAACTTTACAGTCTAGTCATTAAATGAAAATAAATACGTTTAATTTATCTTAAGTTTATACTATTTTGTATATTTGCATTATCTTTGTAATAAATAAAGAACGGTTGTAAAGCCTTAATATTAAATATGTAAACAGCCGTGTGTTTGCGAAGATCAAAGCGAAGTTCAAGAAAGTAATAAATCAGAAGTCGGTCTTCATACACATATAAGATACAGGAAAACTTCATCCCAGTTAAATTATAAGTTTATTTTGTAGCATCACAACTGTGAGCTCACCCTGGAACGAAAATATAAAACAAATCACGTTAACTTTATACCGAGCCGTACATTAAGTGACAAGTTTTATTATTTTTCCCATAGAAAGTTTTTTGCGGACCCGTCACAGGATCGGATTAAAGAGGCAAGAAATTTACTTGAAAAATAACGTATATATTTCTTTTTATGAAAATTGTACAAAATACAATAAATCAACATAAAAGTTAAACACTTTATTTTTGATACAAAAAAAAGAACCGTTTGCAATTAAAAAAAGTGTAAACCGTGGTTGAGTATAACAACTATTGTTATATGGCTTGCTCGAGAAATTATGACTCGCTGATAGTGGCATTTGTTCAGAATTTAATTTGTTTAATATATTCGCCGTCTAACTGTGGCAAGGCTTCCCAATGTTCAGATCTGTCAGAAGTTCGACGCTTTAGCCAGTAAGTAGTTGTCGAGTATTCTTTGAATATGTCCTTGATATTTCAGTTCAGTTTGTTTTTGTTTTGTTTGTTTTCAGTGTGTTTTGTCCTATGATGAGGTTCTTCCTCCTTATTTATAATGTTCTTGTACTGTTGGATCTCTAATAATTACTTCATATTTGGTGTAGTTGTTTTGCATGCATTTATGTATTTCATAGTATTGGGGTCAAATCTTTTAGGAATGTCTGCTAATCTTGAATAGGTTTCTAAATAATGATTATGTTATCCGCGTAATATTATAGATAGATTGAGATAATCCCCGTTGTTGAATTTTGTTGTTTCATTTGTAATTTGCTATCTAGGTGTATTTCTTGTAGGCACGCTATACTGATTGTCCTTGTTTTTAATGCTTCATCTATCACAATTGAAAAATTCTCTTGATGAGTTGAAGATAATTTCAAATTTGTTCTCTTCACATCCCTTTTCCAGTTTCCCATCTTATTTTCGTCATTACCACTGCTGTTTGTTCTTGCCCTCGAAAATAATGTGTTTGCACCTGATTTCCATGGATGTATATGGTTACTTATTCTGTGTACTTTCATATTATTTTAAAAGTAGTTGAACAAAACCGGAACCAGGCAACATTCCCATGGGACTACGTTGAAAATATGTATGGTTTCGGAGGGGCGCGGCTAGGTATATTCCTAGTGATAGGGTGAGTTGGGGCGTTCCTAGATCCTATAAGTTAGGTTCTGGGGTAGTGAAAGCTGGATAATGGGGGATCCTAGATTTTAGTTTAGACCTTGTATCAGAGAGTGAGTGTAGAGGAGTAAGGAGTAAAGAGAAGATGGCTGCTGATAAGTGTAGTCTAATAGGCATTAAAACTACTTAATAAAGTATGTATTAAAATAAATTCCTGCATGTCTGAACTTGTAATTTAGTTGAATAAATGATTAATGATTGTTTTGTATATGAATTACAAAATAAACCGTTCGGCTCGATATTAAAGCATGTAATCATAAAGTGAGTTTCTATCATATCTCTACACATACTGAGACGTACCAAGACATACCGAACCATACCGGGGTATACCGAACCGACATATACAGAAGCAAAAAACAGCAGTTCGAGCTGATCAAGCAAATCAATCATCTTGAACAACTCAAGCAGCTGTTTTTTCCTTCGTACACCTATCAGCTTCCTTCTCTTCACCTCTTACTCCTCACCATCTCCTCTCTGACCTAAGGTTTACACTAAAGTCTAGAATGCCTCACTTCCAACTCCCACTACCCTCGGAACTTAACCTATAGGAACTAGAATCTAGGAACGCCTCAGCTCACCCTCCTATTAGAAAAGTACTTAGCCACGTCCCTCCCAAACCATTTTTGACATAATTCCATAAGAAATTACAAGGGAAAGTGGTCTGGTTTCGGCCTTGTCCACTACTTTTAAAGATTAATTTGGCAGTTCACCTGGATGTAAAGTTTTGTTAGCACTTGGTTTAATGGGTTTAACGCAAATACAGTTTACCATAAGCCTCTGTGTTGTCTCAACTTTGAAACAATATTTTCATTAAAGGCACTGCTCCTATTATCGTTGATCTTTTGATTTGCAAGACACTGTTCACGATTTACACTAAAATTCACTTAAAACACATTTCTTTTTTTTGTACATATGATTGTTTTTGTTCCAAATTTTGTATTATTTATTCAACCTTATGAAATGACTTATGAGCTTTATTCATAGTTTAAAGTGACGATTTGATTAGACATCTACAAGCTACTTGTAATATTATTTACATAAAAAAATACATTTCAATAAAAACGCATACAGAAAATATATTGTAAACCCATATTTTTTAATAACAATGTATTTTGTTAAATCAATTTCATACTATTAAAATGGGGATTTTACACGAATATGAAACTTTCAGAATTTTATAGTCAAGAACATGTCATTCAATATTTGCGTTAAGAACAAAATAGAATTGACATTTTATGTTATCTAAATGATACAATTGACCCAGTTAATAAATACATACTTATTTATAAAAAAGTACCTAATGTCATTTGAGTACTTAGTTCGGCACTGAAAAAAAGTGCAGAATACATTTGTAACTAAACTTTGTCCTTACTGTTATCGCAAAAAAACAATATAAAGGAGAATAAAGTTTAAAGTATAAAAGTTCCGTTCAGGAAAAGAAGTTCGTGTCACTTTGTGATTTTAAAATTAGAAAGTTTGTTATATCAAAAACATAAAAAGGCAATATATTTATTACTGGTTGTTTCGTAAACAAAAAGAAATTAATGTGCACTAAAACGATCAACTAATTAAAACAGGTGTTTTGTACCTAAACCAACATTTAGTAAATCCAGCAGTTAATTATGTTTATGAAACCCTATTAAAGTTAAAACGTAGGTAATAAAATGTAGATTTCCCCCAAAGATTTACAAAGTTTATACTTTGAATCCATTCATAAGCTAAGAGTTTCACTAAATGACATTAAATGGAATTTATTTAATTCAAACTCAAACGCTACTTATTTGTCCGAATTTTTAGTTAGCACTTATTCTTCTCTTATTGACAAGTATTTTCCACTAAAGGAATGTAAAATAAGCCACAATCCTCCTGTCCAGTGGTTTAACGACTCACTAAGAAATATGAGGGACACACTCTGTTGTGTAAAAACTATTGCAAACTGCTCTAAGGATTTCACTATATATAATACTTTAAAAAAAGGATTATAAATCCAAATTAATTAAATCAAAAAAAGCTGCTTATGATTCTTTTCTTGAAAATTCTAATAACAAAGCACGCGACAGCTGGAAATTAATAAATTTTGAGAGAAACAAGTATACATCTAGCACATCATCAGAACATGAAATCTCAATAGACTCTTTTAATAAATATTTCGCTAATATAGCTGAGCATTTTATAAAGTTGTTACCTACAGTGAATGTTAGTGCAACAAAGTTTGTAAAAAATTTACCTACTACCCAGTCATCCTTTTTCCTTGAACCAGTAACTACATTTGAGGTTGCTGAGGCCGTAAAGAATTTAAGGGATTCAAACTGCTCTGATATTTACGGCTTAAACAGTCGAATTCTGAAAGATACCATAGATATAATTCTAGTCCCACTTACACTACTTATTAATGGCTGCTTTAGTGAAGGCGTTTTTCCGGATGTGCTAAAGGTTACCAAAATCATACCGATTTTTAAAAAAGGTGATATCAGTGTTAAAGATAACTATCGCCCCATATCTATCATTCCAATGTTCTCAAAGATTATAGAAATTATCTTGAAAAATAGACTTGTTAACTATCTTAATTCTCACAATGTTTTAAACTGTTGTCAATTTGGTTTTAGGAAGAAATGCTCAACCACAAATGCTGTATTTGAAATAGTGAGTAACATAGTCGAGGGTCTGGAGAGTGGTAAGCATGTGGCTATCAGCTTATGCGATCTCTCCAAGGCTTTCGACTGTGTATCTCATGAGATTCTTTTAGATAAGTTAAATTTTTACGGTATCAGAGGTATCTGCCTAAATCTCTTTCATTCCTATCTCAACAACAGACAACAATGTGTATCAATAAATGGTATAAATTCGGAATTTCTAAAAATTAACCATGGAGTGCCTCAAGGTTCTGTACTGGGACCCCTACTGTTTATTTTATATACTAACGATTTCTTTCACTTTATGTCTCCGGTAAAATGTATTGCATATGCAGATGATACATCTATTTTGAATCACAATCCTAATATTAGCAATTTACACAATGACTGTGCTAGATCCCTCCAGCAAGCTTGCGAATGGTTCTCTTCAAATAAGTTAAAGCTAAATGAAGATAAGACTCAAAAGCTCATCTTTTCTACTAGTAGTCATTTAATACAAGGAGACAGCATCAAAATCCTAGGTGTAGTTCTTGATGACAATTTAAGTTGGTTCAACCACATTGAAGAACTATCAAACAAATTATCTAGTTTAATCTTTTTGTTCCGTAGGCTTAAAAATTTAGTTTGCCCTAGCACTCTAAGAACATGTTATTTCTCCATGTTTCATTCTTACATTAGTTATGCAATACTTCTGTGGGGTGGATCATCTCACGCAGTTAAAATTTTTCGTCTCCAAAAGAGAGTGGTCAGACTGATTAGTGATGCTGGCTGGTTAGATCACTGTCAACCAATATTTAAGAGATTTAGTATAATGCCAGTTCCTTCACTCTACATGTATACTATGTTATTAGAAATTCATAAAAATAAAGCCAAATTAGCTACAAATTCAAATTTCCATAATTATAGCACCAGATCTGCTTCCCTACTCAGACAGCCTCATCTTAGATTAACAAAATCGAAAAAAAAACACATTAAACCTCCAATTATATAATCATGTTCCCCCTAAAAAAAAATCTCTTAATTTTAATGGCTTTAAGGCCAAGATTAAAAGGCACTTTTTTAAATTATTGTTTTTATACAATAGAAGAATTTTTTAATACGCAATTTTATTAACAAATAATTCACAGATTATTCTTTTATAAGCCTTCCTGCATACTTGTGATGCTCTGAATTGCACATCATTAATAAATCCACCGTTTTTTTTTATTTTTTTATATACTTTTTTATACGTTTGTATTTTTATTATTACTCTATTATGTGTACATCTAACTTTTATATGTTTATACATGTTTATCTATATATGTATATATTATTATTTATACTTTCTTGTAGTCTACAAAGCAATTACTTTGTTTTTTTAATTTCATTTTTTGATATATGTATATATATATTTTTTATTGGTTTCAAATATTTTGTAACCTGTATATTTTTTTGTAATTTTGACCTGCCACAAATGTATCCCTATATGTCAAGTGGTTAAATAAATCTATCTATCTATCTATCTATCTATCTATCTATCTATCATTCGTAACACTTCTAAATTGACTTAGTTGTTATTCAATATAAATATAATTTTTATCATTTCGAGAGTTAGTGAAAAAAATGCATTCTAACAAATGTCTCTGCTAGAAACATAAGTATAGAAATGTTACCAAAATGAGGTATGTTATGATTTAATATCCGCGACATGCATATAGAATAAAAAATTAATAGCTGCCTAACCAATGTCTGATTCACCAGTGAAGATTGGTTTTATTGTAGTGTTTTAAATGTTTTACATAAACTCCTTCAAGAGAGTTAAGGATGTTACATTTTTCTATATACCACAGTTGTTCTTAAATACTTTTTACTGCACTAGGTAACGGGTCTTTATAAATGATCGTACACCACGTGATCAATCAGTTACCTGTAACAACCTCGTCAAGTCGTCTCACCAGCAAAATATGGTTGAAAACTAATTCTTTAGACACATACATATGTGCAAAAATACTCATCACGTACTGCCGTAATATAAAGGTTATAAAATGACAAGTTAAGAGGTCGCAATTGATCACGTGGTTTACAATCATTTATGAAGGTTTTGTAGATATAAAACAATTCAACAAAGAACCTACAAAAAAGGTAGTTTTTTTGCTGGGGGATTATTAATGTTTTTTGAATCTAGTCGTCGGGATATCGTTAGCTGAATATTAGGATATTTCTGATTGTGAACTCAGAATAACATTTGTTTTTAATTATAATACGCCAACGAAGAATGAACTCCAGAAAAAAGAAATATAGCCGCTGGAATGATTCGTGGTGGTCCAAACAAAGTCAAGGTCGTTGTGGAATTCAACGTGTCTCAAAGAGCTTTGTCTCATGGTACCAAATCATTGGATCAGTATCTGGATTTATTTGTTGTCGATTTAATGAAAATGAATGGAAATTTACATATTGGTAAAATGTGCCATAGTCCCCTACTAAAATGTGTTTTCTTACAATATTTAAACTTTCTTGGAACAATTTATTTGATCTGCCCCGAGTATTTCCGTTCAAACATGCAAAGCCGGTAGATCAAATATGTAGTTATCCAAAATAATAAATACTGATGATTTAACACACCAAAAAAAAAAAAATTACTGGCAAAAAAATACATTTTTTATATTGAACTCTTGGTCGTTAACGTAAAAAATATATGTTTATATAAAAAATTGGAACAGCCGCTTAAAGTCAGCTCTTAAAAGATGATGAAATAAAATTAAGTGACGGTGTTTCAGATAAACCATTACATTAATAAAAACAGTGGGGACCGTTTATACGGTTTACAGCATGTATCTTTATCTATTCTTAAATCGAGTTCCTTCCCTTTTTCTGTCTTCAAGGAATGTTTTTTAAACAGTCGTTTTTCTTTGTTTTTATACAAGTTTCTTCTCTGTTTAATATTCAAGGCATACTTTCGCGGGCCGAATATCAACTGATCCAGTTCTCATCAAGATTTCATTTGCTTAAAAATGATCACATTTAAGAGAAATATACCATAAAAATGTACAATAGTCAAACGACATTTTTTATAACTATAATTTGTTTTAATTTTACTCAGCAATTTTTAACAGTAGTTTTCCACGAAACGGAGTTAGTTTTAATCATCTCCAGATGATGCCAACTTGGTTGACGAAAAGGCGTTGAGTGGATTATGTAGTGATTTGGTGTTTCGTGGAAAACTATGTCAGTGTCATCTTCACATCGAAGGTTCCAACCCACTCCAGGACAACAATTTTTGTCAGAATTTGATTACATGTTTGCAAAATTATGTTTCTTTTTTGAAAAATTAATTAATTATGGTAAAAATAAAACATAAGAAATTCAAACTGATGATTATTAATTATTATTTTGCATGAACATAACCATTTTGTGCAGCTGTATCTCCCATTTTCTTCACTGGTGAATTAGAGGCAATACGTTTAACTCGAAGTGTCTGGCAGTCGCAGATGTCTTGAAAAGTTTTAAGATGGATATGCCAGAATGCGTGTTTTCTTTTCTCTGCACGAACTCGCCATTCGCCAAACCAAACACTGAACCTAACTGTCGAAAGCAGACACTCTTTCGACATGTTTAATATTATTTAAATTAATATGCTTCCTTTTGTCGATTTCACTTTAAGAATTTTCTATTTTTCTTTCACTGATATTCGGTGGAATATTTATTTTTTACAAGTATAATATATGTAATATTTCAAACGCTGCACAATATTGGGTGAGCTTTGAAAATCGCCTTCTGCTTGAATATTTGTTAAATACATAAGATTATTAATAGACGGAATCTTAAGCAATACTGGTTTCCACAAACCCAGAAACACTATAAACTATCTAATTTAAATGCTCGTATAAGGTATTACTGATTACAATATAGGATCAAGCCAATCCCTAAATAGGTAAATTTATGGAATGAAATGAAATATAATAACGATAAAAAAATGTTTTGCTTATTATTAGTTTAAGAGTGAATAGCCGATCAAGTTGAACTCTATACGAAAAGTAATGCAACGGATACTGAGATTATATAGCTGGATGGGTAACAACCAGTCCAGCGAAACAGCAGTCTTGCTATGCGGCTTGTATGTCAGCTTAAAACGAAGAAGTTTGCAATCTTAGGATACGGACATGCCGAAGATGCCTTGCTGCTCGCGGTGGAGGTCGCGAGCTTGGTCGAGATCGATATGGATGATAAGTTAAAACTTTCAATGTTCCGTCGCGTAGTGTATGATGAAGCGTGTGACTGGGAGAGTGCAAGTGATCTGCGTGAACCAATCAGGATGCCTTCTTTTCTACAGTGATGGAAAAACTAATTTGTTATATCAACCTCGAAATCGCGCTAGACCTCGATATAAACGGCGAGGGAAATGCTGCTTGCATCCTCGGTATGTGCGATCACAATTTAAAGAAACAGGTTTACTTTACATAGAAGTGACATCGATGTAGCGATAACGATCGCGTCCTCAACTACGATGAACGAGGCATTTTCAACATGTCCGTACTCTTAAGCGAGAATTGTGTGGTGGATATACTATCCTTTGGAAGGGATGTAAAGCAGAAGTCTGTAAGATGCTAAGTAAAAGAAGACAAAGACGACAAAGAAGAGGTTTCAGGTTAGTGGTAGCTCGTGTCCGGATGTCGGTGGTTGGCCGACTATCTGCTAGCTACCTAATAGAAATAGTCTGTCGTTAAAAATAATTTTAACACTGGTCACAGACCGCAACCAGGAATACGTTCATTTTAAATCTATATGATCATTTAAATTAGACGATACTGTACCCTCATTGTGTTCCTGCCAAAGATACATAAACCAGAGAACTTAATGCTTCCTATTTTTTCAGCAGTTGAATTACCGAGTTACTGTCAAAATATCTAACTACGCAGTTTGAAAGTTTACTCATAGTATATCTTAATTTTCCTGTCTACAGGATTTCATTATTATCCAAATACAAGAAAGTGGCATTTTAATCCGTTCAATATTTCTTTATTGTTTCCTCTTTGTAATTGTTTCCAAGTGTATCGGTCTCACTATCAGATTTTGATCAAGAAATAGTAATTTAATCAGTTCTAAGCTGACATAATCTGGAATTTCCTCTGGCTTTTCTGTTCTGCATTGATGAAGGTAAAAATGCACTCTGTAGATGGCATTGCATGTCTGCTATACTGGTTTTTCTAATGGGTGGTTTCTGAAATCCCTTTTAAAAAACCAAAACTAGATTTAACATCTGTCAACTGCTGTTACTTAAATCTGAGAAGTAGATGCATCCTTTCTAGAAAAAAAGAAATAATTATTGGGTATAACCGAGGGGCCGTCCATAAACCAAAATTTTGTACACCTACTGCCAATTTTGGCAGTACTATCATAATATAATTGTACTGCCAGTACTGTAGACTGTACTGCTGCTACTGCCATAGTACTGCTAGTACTATTTGTTTTCTTTAAAAGTTGAAAGATATCGAAAATTATTGCCTTTATCGAAAAGAAATATTTTTCATTCTTTGTTTATTTTTATAATATTCATTAGATTTAGTAAAAATAATTACTGTAGAACATATTTTTAATTACGTTTGGAAAACTTCGGAGAAAAAAATTTATTTTTGTAAGCTCGCATCTCGGGAACGTGGGAAATATTTTGTTCAAAATTTGTGTCAGGAGGTTTTCGATGATGCTGAATACGAATCTAAAATCAGAAATTCTAAAAAAAAAATCGCTAATATGTTTCCTTGAAAAATCGACCCCAATTTTCCTCACAGGGTCGCACGTCAATGAGCAATATCGAAGTTGCTCGCATCAAAACAATCACGTTTTGAATCTATACTTACCACCAAAATTTGATTTAATCAGAAAATAAATAAGGAAGATACGGGGGTGCCCCGCTTTTAAATGGGTCACTCTGTATATATTTGCATCATTCGGTTGGAAGATACAAACTGTCAAAGTACCCTTCATCTCTGTTAATGTGAAGATTAATACCTACCGACCGACGTCATAGTACTAAAATCCTGTATTTTAACAGCTTGTATCTTCCAAACGAATAATGCAAATATACTTGCACCAGCGATTCTTTTCACACACGCCATCAAGTATATTGGTATGAACTAAGATGACTAAGACATGAATCACATCATTTGTCTTTTTCTAACCTTAGCCGATGTTATGATAATCATTTTAAGAGTGCTGTCGTTGATCATGTCACAAATTGATGACGTGTGTGAAAAGAATCGCCGGCCCAAGTATATATAACATACAGTATGTCCCCGGATTGAGTTTACAAGAGGAGAAACTTTTTTATTCTTAATATTACAAAAAAAAGTTATTCTTCATAAAAAGTTTTGGTTTAGTCATAAATAAGAATGCCGTTAACAGAAATAAGATTTTTTGAGCATGGTGTTAAAAAAAATCAAAAAGTGAAAATCGTCCAAAAGTAAAGTATCGTTATTTATAATTTTACAGCAAAATGTGAAATAGAAATGTTTTTTTCTGGAGACCAGATAGGGTCAAATTTAACATTTCACCTGGAATTATTTAACTTTGAAATTATTAATAAAATGTAAGTACTAAAAAACAGCACTGATTTAAGGATAGCAAAATTTGAATGAATTCTTACACTCTTTCTTAAATTAAAATATTTGTCACTAAAAAATGTATTAATGGAAATTCTTTCATGGTAAAGAAGAAATCTCCATTCAACAAACAATTTTATTACTACAAGGCAATCCAAAAGATTTCATACAAAACATACGTTTAATGTAGCAGACAGTGACGGAATAACAGAAAACAGGTAGACGACAAAGACAGTTGCTCTGCGCTACTGCTGAATTCGACATTGACTTATGCATTTTTTAAATTCTATAAAAACATTCTCGTTGCATTTTTTTTTCTAGATTTAATAATATTTTCCATTTTTTTCTATGTCGATTGGTTTCTTATTCATAGGAACTTCGTTTTTCCTTATCGAGCCCCATATTTTATTTTTACACCAACTGACAGAATTTTTTCTCTCCGTAATTCAGAATTAAAAGATTCTTATAGATAAAAAGTTATGACCAAAAAACAGATAGCTCATTTTCTGTTTTTTTTCTAATTACTAGAGATCAATAAAATGTATTTATGTATTTGATATTTTTTTTATGAATTATTAATGAGCTCAAAATTTAGCAACTTTGCCAAATTTAAACCGTCTTCTCTTACGATAAAAAATTCGAGTCATAATTATTCACAAATGTTGATCGGATTGGAAGCGTTCATAATTAAAAATATTATTATGAATGACTACCATAACTATTCTATAGATTAAACAAATAAATAAATACGTGGATTCTTTATAATAACTGTTAACTCTTTTGTAATTTTTTTTCATTTCATTTTTTTTTTGTTAAAATTTAAAATATTATTAAAATAAAAACTCTCAATGTGTGTATGAAGTTAGAACAATTTCATTGTTTCATAATAAATTATGTAAGTAGTTAGGTACATAAGTATTCTGGTAGCTATGCCATTAACACTTACCTTTTTACACACTAAACACACTCACTATCTCGATTGTCTGAAAAAATATCAGCTTGTAAATGACCGTTATTACCAAGTTCTGCCAGATGCTGCTTAGTCCTGCTTAAGTCCTGCCAAATACTGCTTGGTCCTGCCAAGTACTGCCTAGTACTGCTTAGTCCTGCCAAGTACTGCCTGGTCCTGCCAAATACTGTCTGGTCCTGCCAAGTACTGCCTGGTCCTGCCAGTAATTTGTACACCTACTGCCGACATGGACGGCCCCTCGGGTATAACATAAGCATCCTTTCAAAGGTAACATGATAATTATCTATAGTTTTTAATATAAATACTGCCATTTTTATCTGATTGTACTAGTATAACAGTTTTAGGTAGATAGTGAATCAAATACAACACTTCCAATATATTTTATCGTAGAAACTATTAGAACAGCTACTCAATCTAGAAGCAAGAATTGCATTAAATTAAATAAAAGTATTCTTTATATTAGAAGCAAACAAATATTGACACTGATAAGAAATTTTTTTACATTAAATGATTCCCTCTAGTTACAATAAAAAGGAAAACCCTTAGGTCGATATATATCGTCATTTTTACACTAAATGATTCTCTCTAGTTACAATAAAGACGATTAGGTCGATATATATCGCCATTTATTCTTCCGGAACTTCTCCGGGGGACGCGGACGGTACAAACGAACATATTCATAAAAATATTTAATAATAATAATAAAAACTTTTATTGTACAAAATATAAAATAACATACAAAAGGATTAGACACAGAAACTGATATCAAATCTAATCCTGGCACAGATAAAACAAGAGACATAATTACAATTAACATGGGGAGCAGCACACACATTGTTTATCAATACACATTAAAACGTTAAAACAGTTGGTAATTTAAAAATAATAATTGCTCACTTAAGAGTTGGGACTTCAGTACACGTTTTAATTTAGCAGAATTAATATTGCGTAGTTTAATTGGTAGGTTATTGTAGCAGTATGACGCTAGAAAGTTAAGTGAATTTTGAAAGGCAACAGTATGGTGCTGAGGGACTGAAAGAGAGTGCTGGTCTGTCTCAAATTTCGTGGATGAGCATTGCTTCTTTTTTCTATTCTGGCAAACAGATATTTAGGAAATTCATGAAATAGTACATTGTTAATAAAAATGACGGTATGAAGTAAGCGACGATCCTCTAGTTTAAGTATTTGTAAGTCCCTTAAAAGAGGAGTTATATGGTGAAATCTAGAGACATCTGTGATAAATTTGATACTATGATTCTGCATTTTCTGGAGACGATATTTCTCTTCTTGGGTGAGACAAGGCCCGTATACTACGTCGGCGTAATTGAGGTGGGGCAGAACTAAATGAGTCTACCAGCATTAATTTAGTTTGTTAGTCCAACAGATTCCTGTATGTAGACAGACTTTTTATGGAATTGTAAGCCTTTTGGCAGATAAGACTGACATGATCTGTAAATTTTAAATTACTGTCCATCATTAGTCCTAAGTTTCTTACAGAAGTACCGTGTGGAATTGCATCGCTATCGATTGACGGTTCTAAATTGGCCGTTGCCTGCATAGAATTACTATTATTATCAAAGGTTATGAATTTACTTTTGTTGGGATTAATTACCAAGGAGTTTTGCATAGTCCAGTTTTAATTAAACTCAGATCACTATTCATAAGAAGCTAAAATTATCGATCATATCACATTTTACTACATTTAAATTGTCGTTGACGATAATCACATCTAGGAGAGATTCACTTTCATTGGAAACTCTAGTTAAGGAGTTAATTAATTGTCTACAATTATGTTGGAGCGATAATCTCTTTAAAAAGTCCACTGAAGTACTCCTATTCACAAGGTTAATGTTAATATCACCAAGTAAAATATAATTTTCAATATTATTTAAAATAATTGTATAAAATATATCAGACAGAACAGAAATTTGTGAGTAGTGAACACAAGGAGCGCGATATAACACACATTTTAGTTTATTAAAAGTAATTTGTATGATATTCTACAGACGAATCATTTTCCAGAACTATGTCCATGGTAGAATGCTTAAGTTCATGTCTGATGTAAAGTAACAGGCCGCCTCCACGTATTTGTTGGTCCCAGTCACGTCGCACAAGAGTATAATTGGGAAGTTTAATGATTTCATCAGATACAGCAGGTGTTAACCATGTTTCGTTAATGGCAAGAGCAGTAAAATCATTTTGCGAGACAAACGTCTAAGTTTCGGTAATTTATTACATATAGAACGAGCATTTATATGGCAGAATTGAGCATTAGTACTGGATCTGTTTGGAGATTTAGTTCCAATGAGATTTTCTTGCTGTAAACCTGCCGTTATAGATTCTTTTTGCAAAGGTTCTGGGCCGAAAAAACGTAAATTTTTTTATTAGAATGTCTTCCGGCCAATTAGAGGGATCCAGTAATTCTCTCTCCATTTCAGCTCTTGCTACCACTTTGAAACAGTTGTAATTTCCAAACTTTGGAGTTTGTTTTTCAATTTTATAATGTTCTTTATCCCCAAATGTTTCCTTTAAGTATGTAGTCTCCAGTGATAATTTATTGATGAAAATTGAAGTTTTAGGAACAATTATTGTAGCCGCTGTAATCTTGCATCCTGAAGCATTTTTCTTGTCCATAATATTTCTCGACGACGTAGGTCTTTTATCGGTGTTTTTAATATTATTTTTATTTTCAGCACCTGAGATATTAGTTCTGGCAGGTGGATAATTATATAATTCAGATTCTGAACGTTCTGATGTTAAGTTTTGGTTCATTTTGACTGTGTTTTTCAAAGAGCTTGGATCCTTTTCAGAATTAATATTCGTAATGGCGACCTTCTCTTAAGCTACTTAGCTTAACTAGGTCAATATTTAAGAGTCTTATATTGGTTTCAAGGTTTTCCATTTTGTCGGTTAAGACCTCGACAATTTCTTTACAAGTGTTATTGACAGCTTGAAGTATTTCATTTTTGAAATCATCTGTCGAAGTAACAGTATTGCTTGGAATATGTGAGTCGCAAGTTTGACAATCCAGCACCAATACATACTGATACGCTTCTTTAGAGAGACTGCTCTAAGCTGAGTTGAAGAGAGTTTTGAGCATCCTTGGTAGTATCCCTTTCTGCACTTATCACATACAACCATTTGGTCCTTGTCAACGCCATAAGTTGCATTGCATTTGTCACAGTTCGTAAAATTAGACATCGTGAACTGAGTTGAAAAAAATCACAATTAAAAGTTGATTGGATGGTAAATTCGTAAATTTCTGAGTCCTGTCCTGCCAGTGTAAACAGTTATTAGATTTGATTAGTCTTTGTTCAGTTTTAACCACTATAGTTTTTATTCATTAGTAAGTTTTTGGTAATCAAGTTGAAGATTTTTGATACACTTTATAATAAACACTTTCCTATTAACAATAGGATCTTATGGTTTATTTTGTTGTAATTTTAATTTTAAGTAGCAAATAATGTTCGGCAAAGTTTTATGCACCAGTCTATGTAAAAAAATAATCAGAAAATTAATTATTTTCACTAATAAACTCGATTTATTGAGGAGCACATTTATACACAATATATCACATGTTGTAGGGCACCATTACTTATAATTACATGATGCAAAATTTGTTCACCTAGTAATCTATTTACTGTCAGAATGGCTGACTAAGGAATCAGAAAGATTATGAGTAGATAATTCCTTGATTTGCATGTTACTCTTCTGGATGGTATATCGCATCCCTTAACAGTCGTAACAGCTAATTCTTCATATGCTCTTAAACTGTGGAATTGCAAGGTGGATTGTCGTCCTCATTATCTCAATAGACGTAAGACTAGGTAAAATAACAATTTGTTGCTGTTATTTTTTCGTTCTTAAAAACAAATTTATTTTTCATAAGTAGCAAATAATGTTCTGCAAAATTTTATGCACCATCGATGTAAAAAAAAGAATCAGAAAATTGATTATTTTCACTAGTAAACTCGATTTATTGAGGAGCACATTTATACAGATGAATTTTAATGTTCGTAGTGTGCTTTATATACAAAATTTAATTTCCGCCATTAGTACATTTCGTAAACGAGTTATGTGACTCTGAAGAGAGATCCCATGAAATCACATTTTCCCCATCAAAGAGAGCCAAACTCAATCTATTTAGGATAACTGAAATCGATTTATCGTGGATCTTAACTTTGTTATCCATATTTAATTATGTTTCTTATACTTCCTGTCGGTTCTCCATCAAATTCAACTCAATAAATATGTTTTAATATTAAGTTTACTGGATTGAAAGAATTTTATGACATAGTAAGGTAGGAGTTTAAAACACAAAATCCTATGACAAATCTTTAACATTTTTATTTACGGAGATGACCCCTTTCTAAATTTGCATAGATTTTTAGAAATATACATTACAGAAATATGACGTGTTTATTATAAAAATATACGTTAAAATCAAAATTCCTTAAAAAAAATTGGTCACCCAAAAAAAGCATAAGAATATAAAAATATGTACAATGTTTTATGCATTTTTAACTATTTGTATTTGTTTCAGTGTTAGCGGGAGTTGGTGTAGATTTAGCATTTCACAAACATCGAACAGGATATTACCTTATGTAAGTATTCGATTCAATCTAATTGATAATTCATATACGCCATAGAAATCAAGCAAGTATATGGTGAATATGATTTATACATATTACACTAACCCAAATGGAGTTGATACAATTCATAAAGGATAATAAAACATCGTATATTCGTTTGATTTCGATAGTGTATTTTAATATGGCATAAAATCCAGCTAACACAAGGCAAACTTTTTTCCCTGATGGCCCATGTTTATAACAGGGTGTTTTGTCCTCGCTATTTTTATTAACTTTACTGTAGTTCTCAAATGAAACCACAAGATAAAAAAAATACACATATTCGTAATTTATTTTACAAAAAAAGGCTCATTCAGGGCGTGGGAACAAGTAATAAACCCTTCAAAAAACTTAAAACTAAAACCACAGAAATCCCATTTTAAATCCACTCAAGGAGTTTGTGTAGGGCGCCACCCGCCTTTCTTTTTTTTTCCCTTTTTGTAATTATACAAGTCTAAAAGAATTACATATTTTTAAACGTCTAAAAAACTACACACACTAGTGCCGTTGAAAGGGGGAAAGAACGGTTACTTTCCATAAGATTGTCTCACAAAGTTCAGGAGCAAAATTAAAACTCTAGGGGGCTTTCTCCACCTCTAGATAGATCGGCAAATCAGCCTCTTGATGCAAATTTTAGTTTTCAATTTTTCAGCTCGCACTCAAAACGAAGCCGGCTGGTTAATAATTAATAGGTACCTATTTTAATAATAATTGGAAGGAAAATCACCTTACCATCTCACATAGCTTTCTTAGGTTACATGCCTCGTAACTTCTTAACCATAACATCTCAACCAGACACAATCTATAATGTAGTGCCATAAAAGCAACGTACAAAAGCACACACCTAACTGTCTCGATGCACCGGTCTTGTCTCCATATAAAAAAAATAAGATAACGTACTCACAACGTAACATACCAAAAAGAAACACACATCCTCTCTCGGCCGTGGCTCGGCAGAGAGTCTCCCGCGTCTTAGTATAAGCGTTCCCCCTTTGTTCCCACACCGCAGTGTCCGCCCTGGTGCACTAAAGGTCCAGCGGTCGCTTATATTATCAAAGATTTACAATTTAGTTGTCGGTTCTAGAATTTTCAAGGTTGACCTCTAACCAAATTATGCAATTAGCATTAAATAAAACGCAAGTTAATTATATCTAAAAATGGACCGTTACATGTTGTGGCTCTAAAATCTATATTACGGTTGCTATACCGGAGTTCATCTGTACTGGGACATGCAAAAAGTATTGTCTTTCATTAAAATTTTGATTTTTTGTAGACTCTCTAAAGAGTTGTAGGACACAAAAAAATATATTGATTTGCGACTAATTGATTAATAAAGTGCCAATAAATGCATAACCAGCTGAAAGAGTTTATCAGTTACGATGTTTTCCGGCAATGGTGATTCTAGTTGTACTATAAATTATAGCCTCACAGCGGCAACTCTTGGTTGAAATTAATTGCTTTATTTGGTTCTAACTAAAGTTATTCCACATTTCTACTAAATCTTGTTCAACCTCATTGTGATTAGCGGGTGGAGTTTGAAAACTTCTTGGCTGTCTGCCAAGAACATCCCGGAAATAGTTAATTGGATTAAGGTCAGGTCTGCATGCTGATCACTCGAGAAGCACAACTGTGACTCAATATAAATATTTACCTACTATACGATCAGTGTCAGGTCTAGTGTTGTCCTGCACTAATAAGAAAATTTCGCCAATTTATGGGACGAAAAAGGTAGCTCATCTTTCTAAAATATTTGTGACGTATTTCGCAATGTTCAATGAATCTGCATTAACTGAACAGAGATCTGTATAAGTTATTAAATTCATTAATCGAGTAGGTATACTCGTAAATCAATGTTTTTGTTTGTCTACAAATCTTAAGATTATTCTTTAATTCCAATATACCTAAGGTACACACCTATGACACAAGGCACATAAACAAACTTTCATTCGCCTCACATAAATGAAAAACTGATATTCTTTCGCCATTCTCCCTGACAATCTAACCTGAATATGTGAATAGTGAATAGACAAAGACACTGCATTCTCTTTAAGTGCCAGATTTATTCAAACCCATAAATTTGTTTAAAAGCTTATATTGTGGATACAATATATCCTTGCTAATGGAAAATGTCGATGCAAATGTAAACACCGGATTTATTATCCATTAAACTCTTTATGCACAATAGAATTTGTTTCATTCAAATGTGAGCAGAAGCAAATACTGAACTTGTGTTTTTACGTCTACTTCCGTATACTTTTTTGCTTTATAAACTTGTAGTAGAAGGAAATAAGGAGTGCTGATTTACTAACTTGTTCTGATTTATTGATTTTTAATGGTTCATTAACTGATTGTCTTAGTTGTGGCTCCTGAAATTGTCGGTCGACCACACTTAATTTCAGAGCTGAAGAATCACACCAAAACTAGAGGTACAATTTTAGGTGTAACTAATAACTCTGACATATTAATATCTCTCAAAACAACTGCACAATTCATTTTAAATTTAGAAAAATTTGAAAAGCGACTGTTAGGCAAATCGCAGAAATATTCGCAGGTTGTATCCGGGTAAATAGAAAAATAAACTTATTTTTAATAAAAAATGCGGCTCCGATTAGTCGGCAGACGTTCATTTAAAACAGCGTAAAGCATTTTTTCTCAATTCATTTACTGCGTGCGGTTCGCTCGGCGCAGATTAGTCTGCGTCTACCATTATACTCTAATCATAGGAACAGAAATAAGTAATATGGCCTGTTAAAAACGGATCTGAGGCTGCACCATCACATATTTGTCTTAATTTGGTAAAACCGGTGTCTTTATTTAACACAAATTCTAAAAAATAATAATAATTTAAAATATTTAACTTTTCTTTAACGCGTTCATTTGTACTGCGTACCTATTTAAAGCAAGTGTAGCAGTAGATTTACTTCGTCCACTATTTGCAGTGACTTTTCCTGCTAACGCACTGTTTACAAATTTTTTTCCTACATGCTTTCATGTAATGGTTTATAGTTTTATCTTTAGCAATATTTTTTTAAAGCTGTTTCAACGGAAATATTTTCGAATTTTGTCTGGCTTTCCTTAATAGCTGCAGCCTCATCTGGATTGAATTGTCAGTAGCACAGTTTTTATTTGTTGGAAATATTCAGCATAATAAAAACTGCCTGCAACCATGTTCCCCAACGTGTAAGAATCGGCTGTGGTGGTTCAGGAATACCGGGACACTTCCTATGAAATGCACGGAGAGGTTTAGGAGATTTAAGAAACAGTTTTTTTTGTACTTGCTATTAATGCATCCACCTCTGGAAAACCTTTTTCGAATAGTTTCTGCCACAAGATGTAAAGCATGCACTTTACACGTAACATGTATAAACGTACAACCTTGTTCTTGCAAAGAACGGCCTACCGAATGCATTGTCACGGCGCCATCGGTCACAAACATCAACACTTAACTTTTTGACAGTTCAAATTTTTCTAACGTCTCCAGCACCACACTGGTAATTGTTTCGCTAGTACACTGACTTAGCATTTGCTAGTTAGGAACATGAACTGTCGGTTTAAGAGGGTCCAGTACTCGTACAATAACATTTAAAATAGATTTTCTTTTGTCAATCTGTTGTCTCATCAACAGATAACCACAGCCGTGTATTTTTTAATTCACATTTCATCTTATTTACCATGTCTACGTGTACAATTGGTAGATAGTTACATAACGTTGTGCGACTTGGTAACTTCACCTGGACATTGTATTTATTCCAGAATTCTCGAAATGGTTGTTTATCGAGTATGTGCAGCGGAACATCACAGACAATCAGCATTAATAGTAAATCAAACCTACACGTGTGTTGTTGAAGGCACTTCATTTTTTTTTTTTTTTATGGCGTACACTATTTACCTGAAGTCCACAATCACGCTTATCCCAGCACATCAAATCTTTCTGGCACACTTTACAAATTATTTTAGCACCATCATAGAATAAATTCGGGAATTCACCTATGAATTTATTCACTTTGTAACCAAATGGCCGGTTTCTACCCCTGCATACGTCTGCCATGCTTTTTATTAAATTAATATCAACAACACAGTACAACAAATAAAATAAAAACACAAGAACAATATGCAATACGCCCAAGTGATTTAACGTGTACACAACTCGAAAGCTAATAATAGACTGGACTGGAGAAAGAGTTTCGCGGTCAAGGTGAATACCGGCGACAGTAAGTACATCTGTACTCTACGACCATGATACACAGAAACGATTTGCAGCTTTAAATATGAGAAAATAAAGCCATCTTTGGGTACATTTTGGAACTATCAGTTCACATAGTCTATTTGTATAAGAATATTATTAGAAAATAAACTATTCCGATCATATTCTCTAAGCATAGGAACAGAAATATAAAAAAACAAAATTTGGGACCACTCTCATCCCTTGATTTTTTAAGAAATTGTTATGACCACAGAACAGATAAAGAAAGAAAGGCAAATTAATAGTGGAGGATGGAAGCATGAACTTACAAAATCTTGAAAAAGTCACTGGCTCTGCCAGCACTGGTATTAAAAATATATAAGACAATTTCGATCAGAATTCGTCTCATAAACATGGAAGTTATTTAATTCTATGGACTATAGTGTATCTTAATCTTCACATTTCCAAAAATTAATCGAGATATTATTTATTAGATCTAGAATGTAACGAACGAACTGAAGGTTTTGTCGAATTTAGAACTTTTATATTACATACATAAAATATAAACCGATATAAATATATACCGATATAATAAACACTTATTTAGCATACACTAACAGCAATAGATAAAATTTCACATACATTTTAATCAATCATAACAACTGCTTTAAAATGGCTTCTTGATAAAATGTCAAATGTCTAATTATAAAAATGATAATTTTGTGATTGGTTGTGTTATTACATAACTAGACACCTAGTATCTGATTGATCTGAATCACAGAATTCTGTGTCTGAATGTTGCCTCCCGATTTAGAGTTGTTGTTGAAAGCTGACATTGCGATATAATTTTAACTCTTTTATTGCTATTATGGAATTTTTATAATGCTAATGGAAACGCGCTTGTCCACAGCCTTCTTGTACTTAAAGAAAGGCTGCGGCTCATCTCAGGTGTTGTGAGATCCGTAAATCAAGTCGCATACCCCTGGTTATGATGACGGTTCATAAACAAAACGTGGGTTACGACTGTTTTTTTCTAGAACAATGAGAGGAAACGAATCTTAATGTTTTCATATAAGATGGTTTTTAGGTTAGATTATTTTTGTAAATGGATGTTGCAAAAGCTATGATTAAAAATCGGTTATTAAAAAGATATAATGATGCAGAAGAAACGCAGGTGATACATAAAAATGTCATAAAAGGAAAGATCCTTTTCAATTACCTCAGGTAAAATTAGAAAGTCCTCCCGACTCAATATAGATATGTAAAGTCTGAAAAACCCGAGGCGTAGGTTCTGTAGCTCTCTAATAAAAGGTGCCTTAGGCTTAACGAGAAAAGAAACGCACACACAGATGAAAACAATCGAAAATATCCGCAATATACGATGTTCTCCGAATTTCAAATCGCTTATAGTTTCATTACCAATTGAAACCATATGGCGTTGTTTAAAAAATATGCTGTAATTCCTTGCCATTGGAAAATATGCCCTTGCAAATGTTTTATTATAATTAGTAGAATAATTCTAATGCAGTTCATATTTATGTACTTTTCTCTCTCTAGATATATTTATACAGTAAAATTTAATATTTATTTAATAAATAAGTAAGATTTATTACGCTTTCAATTTTAAATTAAATTTTGTTTATAATTGTCCTTATTTTGAACAAAACAAAATTTTAATTAATTATCTTGTACACAAAGGCAATGTTCCATGCTAAGATTCTCTCCAGGACGCAGTAAAAATCCTTGAAGATATCGTTGTTGATAAACATAATATTTCTTTTGATAATATCTCTCATTTAATTAATATAAATTCCATATCTTCGCTGCTTAAGGGCACTTAAAGTAAAGAAATAGACCAGTAATAGAAGTCATGATTAAAATTTACGGTAGTTTTATTTACCCAGCTCGCAACAAATGGCGATACACGCTAAAATATTAGTTTTCTTATAGGCGGTAGAGAATAGCCAAAAAGATCGTTATTTCGACGTTTAACTGAATATATATAGATCCTTTAAAACAATAGTAGTTTCCTATACATATGGCTGCACACATATTGTTCGCGTTAAAACAATTTTATTTTATTAAGGTCATAAATATGAACAACACTGGTGGAAACTATTAAAAACTGTATATAGTTATTTAGACATTCGAATATCGACCACTATTGACTGTAGAAACGGTATTAAATACTGTTCATTGATTTGGAAAATCCGGATGTATCACAGGATGTAAAAAGTGCTGCTCAGACCATCATCAGGAGACCATTGACCTGAGGCAAGGTTAAGAAAGAAGTATCTTTCTGTGCTTTTGTGAAAGCAAGTGAACCTTGTTCTAGCAGGCAAATTGCGAAAGTAGTATGTTTCTACGTGAACAGTTTATCGTGTTTTGAAAATAAATGAATATATGTTACAAAATATGGGAAACTCAAGCTTTACTTCCCGACGATCATTATAGACGTCTTGAGTTTTGTGCATCTATGAGGCGAATTTTCTAAACAATATTTTGTGTGCTTACGAATCATCTCTTTTTCTTCATGGACATCACAATTCTGCAATTACATGTTAGGTCTAAGGAAAATAAGTACTTGAGTATATCTGTATGAATATAATATCCAGAAAAGTTAAATGTTTTAGCTGAGATATTAGAAGGTTCGATCATTCGCCATTTTTTCGTAAAGGAAATTTTATATGCCCACAAATATTTAACTATGTTCGAATATCAAATTATTCCGGCCGGTCGAGCGTTGCCCATTAGTTTGGAGGATGTGTGGTTACAACAAGATGGTTGTGCATCTCACAGTTCACAACATTCTTGGAAGTCACTTTTCTTTAGCTTATTAGTTCAATGGGCATAATTAAGTGACCAGCCAGATCCCCCGACTTAGCGCCCAACGACTTTTCCCTCTGGTGACCTGCGAAAGAAACAATTTACGGACGCGCAAGGTCCTCAAGGTATTTTCCCTGTAGTACTACTAACATGCATAATAACTGAATCCGACGATAGGTTAGGTTATTGCGAGACACAAGAGGACATATTTTTGAGCCGGTACCAAAATGAATTATTTTTTTTATTTATTATTTCAATATACTTGCTAGTTTTTTTTGTGTATGTTTATTAGAATACCAGTTTTATTTGCTCGTCAGACCATCGAATTAACAAACTTAAACTGTAAAACCAACGTAATTAATAATAATAACACCACATATAGTACAAACCCCCGTATCCCTAAACTAACATTATGCGGGAGGGGCACACATTTAGAGACAACAGATACACCCAATATCCATGTATAGTGGAAGTAATCTCGCTCACAGTTATTTCTACTGCCATGACCGGGAT
Organism: Rhamnusium bicolor; assembly: GCA_029963845.1. Lineage (NCBI taxonomy): Eukaryota > Metazoa > Arthropoda > Insecta > Coleoptera > Cerambycidae > Rhamnusium > Rhamnusium bicolor. The sequence goes on along the minus strand of JANEYF010005614.1, from coordinate 21,337 downwards.
CGAACTTGGAACATTTTGGTGAGAGCCAAGTGCGCTTGACTCTCGATCATCTATCATACAATTATTTTTATACATTGAACTATTTAATATGTATGAAATAATTACATAAATTCAGAATACGTAAGAATTTGTTATAAAATCTTAAATATGTAATATACATTTTACAGTTAACAAAAGCGTACTGAGAACATGGCAGCCAACGGCTTATCAAAAACAGGAGAACGACCTACACTCCACCTCTGCAGTTCACCCTTTAGTATAAAATATTGATGTTCTCTGTATTACAGACTCTTATTATTGTGTTAGGAGATGAGACAGACATATTTGTTAATTTGATTTTATTTGTCTCTTTAAATATGCATAACTTATTTTTTATCTACTTTGGCAAGTCAAGGATATTTACAACTTACAAAGCTTTAGATTAATTGAACGTACATGCACGATTGTGGCATATAGTAAATATTTTTCTAATGATATAAACAAACAGTAGTCTTTTATTTCTTTACTTACCTCTAGAAAGTACATGTGAGTCTTTTAAAATAAAACTACACTACGTTTATTTCACATTATAGAATTTTCTACAGGCACAAAACACTTGCAATCAAGTAAAATGTTTACAAAGATAGGTTCGTTCGTGACAACACGTAAAATATGATGCACCTTACTAGAAATACAGCACGAAATAACAACGGAAATTAGTTTTTAATATCACCATTTCACACATTTACGAATACCATTACTCTTATGGTTATTATTATGTATTTAGCGAAACAATATCTTAATTAGTGTCACTAAATTAATTAATAGAAATAGCGTTACTTAAAATAGTTCTTGTATGGAATAGTCCAATTCGAAATTTTATCTAATATCAGACGATAGAAATAGTCAGACAGAAGTAGAAACAGATGGACAACTCTCTATCCTGGAGGTATTAGTGAAAAAGAAATAGGACGGAATCCGGGCCAAACGGTGGCCAGAAAGCCGACTCACACTGACATATTTAAATGTACAATTACATTAGCATCGAGCACAACTAAATTCAGTGATAAAGACATTAATCACACTCTCCCAAAAGCTAGCGGATGCTGATAATGCTAACGAAGAAATGTTAACACTTCAGAAAGCGTTCCAAAAAATGGATTCACAAGTATATACACAATACAGAAGTCACGAATATTAACTAGGCTTAAAACCCAAAGGAATCGGAACAATAGCCAAAACTTGTTGTACGTATAAGGACAACAGACAAGATGAGCAAACTTCTACGTAAACACAAAATAGAAACATTCAAAACCGACAGAAAATCGAATGTCAAAATTGCACCAGAAAGTCAAGGAGTTTATGAAATACAATGCCAAGATTGCAATATGGTATATATAGGACAGATCTATAGATGGGTAAATATAAGAAAAACGGAACATGTAAATGCAATTCGAAAAGGCGAGAAAATTTAATCGCTAGTACCGAATGTAAAAACCGCAATAACATATTATGTAAAATATATAATTAATATGACAATAGCAGCAGCTACTACACAACTATTTACAGTAAATGTAAAGTTAAATGGACAGTCAAATAAGTACATAGAATTTTATTTGATGTATATTTACTGTATAATTAGCAAATGGTTTGCTTCCTTTAGAATCAAAGGCACACATTGAATTAATTAAGATCTAATGCATTCATTCACTGCTAGTTTCAAATATAACCATTTGGGAACAAACATAATATATCAAACGATTTACATTATTGTACTGAAAAGCTTGAAGTGAAACTTTACATAGTAATAAATCATTTCGAACATTTATTACGAAGTTTATTTAGTTAGGTAAATATGGGATCACTTTGCGCTGCGACCAGAAGCAGAGGTCAGATGTTTGATTATGTTTAATTAAAATTTATTGATGTGATTATCTCTTGTGATGCAATTTCAGTTATATGTTAGTTCAGTTTTAATTACATTTAATTTGTATTTTATTTTAAACCTTACCAGCCATAGTTTCATATCAATCCCCCCCACAAAAGAGAATTAACAGTAATACGTTTGATATTATGTCATGTCTGTTAATATTGCTACAAATCGATGTATATCTGTTATATTTATTTATTTATCTTATTACAATATCCAACAGACCGAGGTCCATTTACAGGATAAGGATACAATAAAAACTACAGATGCAGTATAAATACTAAGAAAAAGAATATATATACATATACACACACACATATATATATACACACATACAAAAATACAAAATATAGAATGTAAGTTATATAACATAGCATAAGTATAAAAACCGACAAACATTAGTAAATATGTACACAAATACATACATATTACATATATGTGTATAAAATAATAATAACAATAATATTTATAATTGTTTATTACAGCGAATATTTGTATTAAAAATATCTACAAAAGTATTAACATTATTATAGTTTGTAAACATTTGGAAGAAGGGATTTTGTGTTATTATATTGGTTCTTGGAGTATGAATTGTAAATGTTTCACTGTGTCTTGAAGTAATACGAGGTACAACATAAAATATATTGTTGTGAAGATCTTCACATTTAATATAATTATGGATAATTTTGAACAAAAATATTATTGATTGAGTAGCTCTTCTCTTTAGGAGGCTCTCAAAGTTGAAAGTAAATAAAAGAATTTCATGTAGATATCCTCGCGAAGGATACCAACCAAACGTCTTAAAGTGCAAATTTTTTAGGAAGCGCCGTTGAATGTTTTCAATTGCTGTGATGTGGCAATTATATATTGGTCTCCAAATAATTGAAGCATATTCTGATTTAGATCTTACTAAAGAATTGAACAATAATTTACATAAATCTATGTAGGTGAAATCCTTGATGTTTCTTAGAACAAATCCTAATGTTTTGAAAGTTGACGTAGTTGTTGCGTTAATGTGGTCAACAAATGTTAATTTTGGATCAAAAAGGACACCAAGATCTTTCACATTATTAGGTCTAATTAAAGGTATATTGAATATTTTATAGTCAAGTTGGTAAACATTTTGCTTTCTTGAATAAGACACAATATTGCATTTACCTCTTCAAAAATAGGTTTCAATACCAATCATTTATATAGTTCAAATTAGTTTGTAAATATTTGCAATCAGCCAGTGAGTTTATTTGACAAAATAGTTTTAAATCGTCAGCGTGCAAAAGGTATCTTACATCAAGCTTAGCAGCAATATCGTTTATAAATATAATGTAAAAACAGGGGCCCAAGAATGGAACACTGAGGTACACCGGATGTTTGCAAAAAATTTCTGATTTATGATCTCTAACTTGAACATATTGCCAGCGGTCAGTTAAGTAGGATGCTACCAGGTGCAAGAAGTCCACTGGTATACTAAAATGTTGAAGTTTGTGTAATAAAATTTTATGATCCAATTTATCAAAAGCCTTAGAGAAGTCAGTGTAGATGACATCTACCTGACCTCTCTGATCTAAGACCTCACTGATAAATTGTGTTTTGATAACCAGATTAGTTATTGTTGATCTTCCAAAGACAAAACCATGTTGTTTAGGCAATAAACAGTTGCTAACATGGGCAGATAAGTGCTCATATATAACAATTTCTAGTATTTTACCAAAGTTGCAGATTATAGTAATTGGACTATAGTTAGTTATATCATCAGTGCTTCCTTTTCTGAATATAAGATGCGACTCTGGACAATTTCCACAAATCTGGAAAGGTAGAGTTCTTAAGAATCATATATATATATTTATATATATATATATATATATATATATATATATATATATATAATACATAAAGGATTTGCGAGAATTATGGCACAGTCGTGAATAAGAAGTCCAGGTATTTGATCCGGCCCAATAGTCATATTTGCTTTAATTTGTTTAATATCTTTCTCAATATCATTAACGGTAATTTCAGTTAGGTGTAAAATGTTATTTGGTACGGTACCGTCAAGTTCTTTAAGATTGACATTAATATTAGGTTCCGAAAAAGATTTGGAGAAAAAATTAGCGAATGATGAAACAATTTCAGACGGATTGCTCATATGGGTGTCATTGTATTTCATATTTCGAATAGACGGAAGAGATTTTTTAGAGTTTAAACAATCCAGAATTTGTTTGCTTTAACTTTTATTTCGTTTTCAATTTTATAAATGTATTGTTAGTAGGTTAATTCATTTTCGGTTTTAAATTCACTTCTTAGTTTTTTAAACGCATTATGATTTTCATCACTTTTACATTTTTGTACCTCTCATATGCTTTATATGTATTTTTTTAATTTAATTATTAAACTCTTATTAAACCAAATAGAATATTTACATGAACACGGTTTCTTTTTTGGCACATTTTTATCAATAAGATCGTGTAATCTAGAGTAGAATTCTTCGACCATTGGGTTTACATCTGTTATATTACTTACAAAACTCCAGTCTATTAACATTAAGTCATTACAATATCTTCAGATAACAGAGTAGCTGATGCACATGAACTAAATATGCATCTGTAGTATTTAACCATGTTATTATTTCACAGTTATGCAAGAAGCGTATATTTCCTTTTTTACATTTGACGTCGTCCCATAAATAATATAAATATAAGCATCATCCAGTTTCCCTACTAAAAGATAAATTACTACACGTCGAAGCAACCTGCTCAAAAAGTTAAAAAATCGCTTGTAACTGAAATAACTTTAACACTTTAACCTCGGCATGATATATTCGTATTAGTAGTTCTTTATGGTCCAACTTCCTTTAGCATGTGTTGTCGTACGGTTGCGGTCTCATATGCCAGTTCGAAAGGTTAATTTGCTATACTAAAAAATGTTAGGTACTTTGCGAATATGAACAAAATTACCCTTGAACAAAGTGGATTAGAAAGGACGAACATTTATCAAGTTGAGGCCCTGCTAATATTCTAAAGTCAGGGAGAATTTTCAATTTTATTCAGTTTTTGATAAATTAAAGCTTTAATGTGATTAAGTAATTCGGTGTTTCTGAGATAAAATGGGAGTTTATTATTATGATCTTTAATGTAGTCTACTTATATCTACCGGGGACACAAATGTTCCTCTCTCCACATTTACTCGTTTAATTGAAAGTATATGAATTAAATGAATACTACTTTAGGAGATCTTTAAAAGGGAATCCAGGATACATCAACTGAAAAACAACTGAACATCAAATAACAAAGACAAAAGTCTAAAATACTGTGTTTGATATATTTTATTTTACTTTATATAGGATTTTACCGAGTTTATGATTCATTTATTCATCATACATCGCCATGACTATAGCCCGTTTAATGAACAGTTAGAATTATGCCCCACCCCATAAATGTGCGCCAAATTGAAATAGAATTTTTCTATTGGTCGTATTTTTAAAACCCATATCACAATATAAGGTTAACGTGATAGCTTTTTATGAGTGTTTTAGAAATATGCTTAAGCTATAAAATATTGATATTTGAAGATAAAATATTAAATATAAATATCCACAGAGAAAAATAGTCTAAGAAAAAGAAACATAGACATAAAATTAATTAAAATGAAACGAGGAAATAAGTCAACCATAAGTTCAAATTTTTAATTGACTGGATATTGCAGATCATAGTGTCGATTGAGCGATATAGATTGTTGTAATTGTTACATATATTGTGTCCAGGAGAAAACTCTTTTATATTCATTAGTGCAGTTGGCAAATAAAACAAATTTCTTTGTCTTATCCTAGCTCTAGTAGTATGGAAATTTAACATACCTAAAATTGTGTAAAGTTTATATTGTAATGAATGACCTTGTGCAAGAAAATCAGATATGCTAGGCTATCAACAATATCTTTGATAAATAAAACAAACAAAAGAGGTCGAAATATTGAACCCTGGGAAACATCCAAAGTAGCGGATACTTCGATATAATTGCAACCTGATGCTGTATATTGGATCCTACTTGAAAAAGACATTAAAAACGTCGTGTATTAAGAATATTTTGAGGTTCATGGTCAATTTTTCGAGTTGCAATTGAAGTATTGGCATTTTTTTTTGGTTTATTGACTAACTCTGAAAATTGGTCATGAATTTCAAATTTAAGGCACTTAGCCCCCAAAAAATAGAACATAATGATATCTAATCACTTTTGATCGACGGCTCATATTATGCGAGATATATTGAAGTTCCTGAATAAGAATCTTGAATCCTGAGGTTGGTTGGAACCTTTGGGTGAAGATAACACTGACGAAAGACCAAAACACCATATACTGAACTCGACATGCGTTTCGCCAACCAAATTAGCATCATCTGGAGATGAATAAAACTTTTAATCACGATGATGCCAACTTGGTTGCTGAAACGCGCGTCAAGTGTAGTATATGGTGTTTTGGTGTTTTTGTGGAAAACTACGTCAGTTTTAAGAATCTTGAAGGAAATAATTTATTCCTAATGTTCATTAATGTAGGTCTAACAGGAGATAATTAATGCAGAATATATTTTCCGTAAGACATAAAAAAGCCGGTCTTAAGGGTCCAAGTGCAAAAACCATACCATGCATAGTTCATAGAGGATAAGGATAGAGGGTAAGGATATTTGTTATTTTATGATCTTTTAGACGTCCAAAATAATAAAACCCTTTACGTTGAGATAAGATTTTATTATTACGGTATTAGAGGTTTATAGAACATTTGTGATAGTCCATGTAATGTAATGGCTATTATGCAATAAATTACATAAGTAAGTAGTTAATGCCAATTTACACATTCCATTTTTTACTTTCTTATACTTAATATAAGGAAGTATAGTAATCGTGATTTTTTTTCGACCTCGAGATTTTGATTGATTTATACGTTTTGAACCCTCCTGAATCCATTTTGACTATTTTCCGAATGATGTCTGTCGGTGCGAAATTTAAAAGCTTTTCCTCAAAAACTGCGATTGCTATCGCGGTACTACAGACATGCAGACAGATCTTTTTCCATAAAGTTATGTTTTTTCATTATAATTCGTCGAGATCCGTCTAGAAATGCAATAAAAATTTTTATTTTTTTTCCCGAAATTGTACCTTTTTCCTTCTTTCATTCATTGTGCGGGGGGGGGAAAACTTCTCTTCTGGTTGGTACCACATTCATCAAATTTGGGGGCGCCCCCGCCCCCCACACACACACCCCCCCCCCCCCCCCCCCCCACACACACACACACACACACACACACACACACACGCACGCACGCACCGCGCGACAAACATCATTCGGAAAATAGTCCAAATGGATTCAGGAGAGTTCAAAACGTATAAATTAATCAAAATGTCGAGGTCGAAAAAAATCACGATTACTATTATACTTCCTTATATTAGGTATAAGAAAGTAAGAATATATTCTTGATGAAAGATTATAAATCATATCTACTATATCAAGCGAATAAAATATATTTTCCAAGTATATAATAAATTATAATAAAGCTGATGTAAACTGAAATTTTGTATGCATTTGACCTCATAAAATGGGGTTAGGATAAATCTGGCAATTTGACATTTGAAATATCTAATTTAGTTACAAAAATGTCAATGTCACTAAGTTATTAAAATATATGACATGAATTATTATTGACAGTATCGTGGGACGCTAATAATTAATTGTTAAAAAAATTTTTTGAAACATTTCAAGGTATGTTTTTCAAATTTAATTGTAAGTGAAGAATTAAACAAAATGATTTTTTTAGATCAGGATGATATATACTGGTATAAGAAAGTTATGTGCTGGCCACATCAGATATTTTTATATGATTCCTTTGTAAAAGGTTTATTGTAAAAATTGTTTTTAGATCTTAAAGTTATTTCATTTATGCTCATTTTATAATGCAAGATAGCCTGGCAAGGTTCTCGTAATAAAATGGAATTTAATGATTTAATAGACAAATTTTTCGTTTATATTTAAAATATATAAAAAAGTGGACATGATTTGACCTAGAAAAATATTATCGTGTCTATTGCCACTGTTTGTCTTAAGACTAAAAATCTTGAAAAAAATTATAATACCGCTTAATAAAATTCGCTGTCAATTACATTAGTTCTTAAATATCTGGAAAAGGTCATTAAGAAAACTGTTTGGAGTCGAATTTTACGTAATGGAAATGGAAATTTACCATACAAATCGATCAGGAAATAATTTAGGGTATTAAAAAAAAATCCTACGTTTTACCTTTTCTTAACTGTTGGTAATATTTTCTAAATAATAATATTTCAGAAAATTTGATTTTGTTGCATACAGCACCGGCGATAATTTTTTTTTCTCAATGAAGCACTATAAGTTGATATTATATAGATGAATGTATTAAAACAAAAAAAATTGTAATGCAAATTTTTCGATGGATATTGTATACGATAAAAATTACAAATACTGTTGTCGAAAATTTGTGTAACATTTTTTTAAGCTGCTCAAGATTTCATAATTTAAGATGTCTGTTTTCTTCTCCACAAAAGAATGTCGTTTTAAAAATGTAAAATATATTAATAGTTAAAAGCCGAGACACAAATTTACAATTCAATTGTGCTACACTTTGACAGTGACTTCCATTTGAATTTTGTATATAGTGGAGAAGTAAAATTTTATTTCCTTGTACATGAATAACAACGATTTGAGGTGTCATATATTTGAATAAGAAAGTACTGGAAAAGGTGTTTTGCATTTAAAATTTAAAATGAACTCGGTGGTCCTTTATTACAAAAAAGACGCACGGAAAAATATGCTTATATTATTCATGATTTCCCGCCTCTAAGACTATAGTCTATATATCTGGTGTATATTTGCTCTTAGTCTATGCAATGGTTCAAAAAAGTAACTAACAGTTATCATGTTCATTAACCGGTATAGGTACAGGATTATTCAATATAAATTACCCACCCATTACCATCGTTATTATTGCCTATAGAAAAAAAAGTTTTGAATAAAAGTTGTGTGGTTATGATTGAATTTTTGTTAAAATGCAGTAGCATGCATATTGCAGGGGATACAAAAAAATAATTTGTTTTTCTGGGATATTCTGTATATTATTAAATTTTTGGAATGACCCTTTATTCCTGATTTCAAAAATATACCCTTACCATATACCATTTTTGAGTTATTAAACGTCGAATATCTTATAGTCCAAGAGCTGGCGTCCAAAATGTGCAAGAGTTTTCTCAAAGCTAATTTTTTGAGATTAGGTTACTTTTTAGTGATGGAAAATAATTGTAGAGTCAGCACTTCCGGTACCCGGACACCTCTGGCGCTGGGACGCTCGCAAAGGTGTAATATTAATTAACGTCTCTAAACTGTTTTCTCAAAGCTCAAAATTTATAGAGAACGAGCAAATATAATATAAAACAAGAATCCAACAGTCAGACAGCAAAATATAGGGACACGTGGCGTCAGCGCTACTTCATACCTGTCAAAAAAATGGCGTGTGTTAAAGTGATTTCTCAAAGCTGAAACTCTCCAAAATATTAATTAAAACTATAAAGTTAATAAAGGGAGACAGTCAGACTCATTTATAATAGGACCACGTCAGTCAGCAGTCGATAGATGTGAGAACGGTAACTGCGCACATTAGTACGCCTTTTCTCAATACATATCATTTATTTTATATAAAAAAATAATTTTAATTGTTTCTTAATAATTGTAATTGTTATATATCAGTTATTATATAGATATCAGTTACTTTATACAAGAAAAAAATAACTTTAATTTTTATAACAGAAAAAAAAGAATCATTGATTCATTGAAAAAAAAAACATCTAATCGTCAGAGTTATTGCCGTCGTCGTGTTCCTCGCCACTATATTCATTAGAATAAAACGCGATTGCACCATATTCTTCGGCGTCATCAGTGGTGGTTGATTCCGAATCTGTGTAAAATTCAGCGTTAAGCAATACATTACATTAATAAGTAAGGTTCTGAATCACATTTGCGAGTCGACTGGCAAAAAATTACCTGCAGGTGTATCATCCGGTTGAATCAAAACGTCAGAAATGAAATTAGGTAGCTGATCGTCTTCGTACCAACTGAAATCATATTGGCCATCGATCAACTGCCAACCGTTTTACTCTGAATCAAGGCAGGGCACTTTTTTCATCAGCATTACTCTCCAATCAGCATGACTCCAATTCGCTTTTAACAAAGAGTAGTTTATTCTTTTGTTTTTAGTTAGAGAATAAATAATGGAATTAAATACCTACAGAAAATTCAGAACTCGGTCAAAGAAGACTGGCAGTCGGCGCTCTATATAAAAACGATAAAACATCATAGCCACGACAACACTTGTACTCCACCGGCCGGTATTACTTTGATTTTTTGTTATCATACAGCACGCTTACCGATAGGCGGGCAGGTGCGGACTTATTTGGAGTGCGTGCTTTTGATTAAAATTTAAATTTAATTATTCAGAAACTACAACCGACTTGCGGCAAGTCAGCGCCCCCAAGATTCAGCGCCCCAGGCGACCATCTAGCTCGCCTGCCCATCGGGCTGGCCCTGATTATAAAATAAATAATATGTATTGAGAAAAGGCGTACTAATGCGCACAGTTACCGTTCTCACATCTATCGACGGCTGACTGACGTGGTCCTATCATAAATGAGTCTGACTGTCTCCTTTATTAACTTTATAGTTTTAATTAATGTTTTGGAGAATTTCAGCTTTGAGAAATCACTTTAACACACGTCATTTTTTTGACAGGTATGAAATAGCGCTGACGCCACGTGTCCCTATATTTTGCTGTCTGACTGTTGGATTCTTGTTTTATATTATATTTGCTCGTTGTCTATAAATTTTGAGCTTTGAGAAAACAGTTTAGAGACGTTAATTAATATTAAATCTTTGCGAGCATCCCAACGCCAGGTGTCCCGGTACCGGAAGTGCTGACTCTACAGTTACTTTCCATCACTAAAAAGTAACCTAATCTCAAAAAATTAGCTTTTGAGAAAACTCTTGCACATTTTGGACACCAGCTCTCCTACTATTAGTTAAACTAGTTACTGCAAATATGGAAAAGTTAACGTTATTAAAGTGAGCTATGTAAATGACAACTATTATATTTGATAAGTGACAGTTCTTTAATGAAATAGTCAAAATGGTTTACAGTGAGGAAGAAAAAGTCCAAATATTCACTTGTTATATACAAAATAACAAATATAAACGTACCGCAAAAAGAGCATATAGGGTGCTGTATCCAAATCATCCAACACCATCAGAAAATACGTTTAAAAGTATTTATCTAAAGGTGAATAATACCTCCAGTTTTAGTAGAAAAATGCGTGTAGTTCAAGCAAACTAGGAAGAACAGCTAGATATACTGCTTCATTTCGAAGGTAAGCTCATCCATATTTATTCCGGAATAGACTTTTTTGAAATATTGTATTATTTTTTAGAAAATTCTGAATGTAGTATAAGTAATGCAGTCGATCAATTAGGTAAAAGTTATTCCAAAATCCAATGTACGTTAAAAAATAACAGCTACTGACCATATAAACTTTACCCGTACAAGTTTTTAACAGAGGCTCATAAAAGGAAAGGGCTGGACTTTTGCCGCCAGATGATTCAAAAGTTGGATGAAGATCCCGATTTTTTACTAAAAATACTCTTAGTAAAGTAATAAAGCGTCAAGAATTCACCTCTAAATATTTCAAAATTCAGAGCCTTAAGTCACTTGGCATAAATCATTCAGTTTCATCTTGTGAAAACCTGAAACCTCAATAGACACATATGCATACAGTGGTTACAAACGTGATTTGTACAGTCACATTGGAGGTACCTCAAGGATCTAACCTAAGGGCTCTTTTTTTATTAGGTTAAAAATTTATGATGCTCACCAATACGAGCAAACATTATTTATCGATGATTTACAAACCTTGAAAATGGATTGTCCTGTCCACATTTTTCCTTAAACGACCATTGTACAGACACGAATCCGTATTTGCACTGTTTTCTTCGGCATATTGTGGAATAAACGTTGAATAAAATAAGAACCGATAGTAAAACCCCGATAAACAATCTCTAGAAATGTGGTCAAACAATTGTAAACAAAGAGCATTTATACTCGTTTTGTCAGTGGGATTTTTAGCCAGCAGGGGGAGACGTGAAAGCTTAAATTCTCAATATCTCTTGTTAGATTGTACTTGTTCCTACGGCAACCGAGTATAAATTACAGATTCCTGTAACACATTTTCAGCAAGCATTAATCCAGCGGACAATGTCAGATTACAAGGAACATTCTAACTACATCGGAATAGTTATTTTTAAGTTATTACCAAATTCTGGATATAAATACAACTGCAAGTTAATAAAGAAGACTAACTAATAGGGTGTTTGACACTAATAAATTATTAAATTATGTGAATACAATAATTATTTATCGAATAAGAAATCAGAAATTATCGACTAGGATTCACAAAAACACGAGATTGACTTATTATTTCAATTTTGAAATTGAAATTTTTTAGTCTGTAAACGATATGTCACAAAAACGGGTACCGTGATAGTTTTAAATGTGACGTCACTCTTGTAGTAAGCAAAACCTAGGGTTATCTTATCGTGACTGCTTTGTGAATATTTGGACTTATTGCGTGTTGCTTTTCAAGTTTATAATAATTACGCCCAGTTTCATAATAAGACGGTTACAGTCACTTTAAACAATGGACAAAATAAAGTTGCCTTTAAATCTGTTTGGGTTTCATAAACGTTTCTATTATTTACTTTAACTAAAGATCAAAACGTCATCTTTATTATGTTGTGGTAGAACTGGAGAGGTTGATTTTTCTATTCTTTCTGAGTCCATGCACTATGCAACCATTGCAACCCGAAAAAAGACAGGCAATTTCGATATTATGAGCATTTATAGGTTAAATTTTGGCGTGTGTCCCACAGACGAAAATTGTCCTTAGAAAGCTCATCTTTTGTGCTTTTATAATATACTTGTTGGTTGGTAAAGCAATGATATCTTCAATTTTATGTAACAAATTTTCTACTGTATTCTTTGTTAATCTGAATCGGTCAAAGAAATCTAAATCATCAAAACAAGGGCGTCGTTTCCTATATAATTTTTGTCTCCGCACAAAAATTTCTTCATCTTCAGAAGAACTAGGGCTTGATGATGAGAAAACATTCTTAACTTTTGTTTATCTCATGAAGTAATTGCACAAATGGTTATAAAAATATTAGGTTAAGTTTTTCTTAGAGTGACTTTAAATTTTAAAGTTTTGTTGTGAAACTACATTTTTAGTTCCCTTAAAGTTTAAAGTCACTTTAAATTTGATTATGAAACTGGTCGTTAATCATCATAGAGGGAGGTTTTTAAAAGCGGGCAATTTTAAAATAAGTCAAATAGCCTATTTCCACCAGCTCTACAGTGGTATTTAGATAACGACTTTAAAATGGACGTTATAATTTTAAAATATATCAATGCTCTGATTTCAGTAGGTAAAAAGTCTTAGGAAAAATTTCTCATAAATGACAAAATAATGACTGATATAAATGACGATAATTTAATAGCAATAGCGACAAAATTTGTTCTTGAAAGAAGGAGATTAATAATGAATAAAAAGAATCTTACTAAAGGTATCTCATTAAACTTTCATGAAACAGAAGGCAAGTTAATGGAATGAAATTATTATATGTATTAGTCTAGCCCTTAAAAAACTTATCGGAAAGAAAGAGATTATGTGATAAAATTGCAAATGATGTCCAGAATCCATGAGAAATTTATATAATCAATAGGACTTATGTCTAAGTTGAAAATCCTGAAGATGGTTTAGAAATAATAAACTGAGACGGTGACAATTTAACTTAATTTAAAGTTTTTTATTTGTGTTACAGGGGGAATGCAATACCTTGGACATTATATTCCAGGATAAAATTTAATAATCAAGATTTTAACTTATTGATAAAACTTAATATTTGATGATAATTATTTGAGATTTTAGAGGTATTAAAATTTATGCTGGTGTATTGATGTTTGAGGTATTTATACTGGTTGACATTTCTTTCAGCCAAGGCTAGAATTCTGAAAAATGGGTCAATCATTTGAGAATATCTCTCAAATGTAACAGTTGCAGCATGTATTGTTTTCGAAATAATACAGATCGATTATTCTAGCGGCTGACAGTGCGCACCAAACCGTTACTTTCTCAGAATGAAGTCGTTGTTTATGGATTTGATGATTTTCTGTTGCCAGTAGCTGTAATTTTGTTTGTTCACAAAGCCATTTAGGTAAAAATGCGGTTATCGCTCATAAAGAGATGATGGGTGATAATTGGTTCTCTATAAGTACTATTTAAAATGTGTCCATAGAACTCAAGGCGATTTTATTTATCTATTTTTCTTAGCTCTTGAATAACTGCTGGTTGATATTGACATTTCATACGCCATATGTTTAAGAATTCTGTGAACACTGGTTTCTTGTTACTTGCATGTTGAAAATTGAGCCCAGTGGGCTCCTCGTGGAAGAAACTCTTACACGCTTTCAAGAGTCTGAGAAGTGTTAACACTTTGAGGTATCTCGCTAGATTTTCTGTTTGTCATTCAACCTGTCATTTTCGAATCCATGTCTTAATGGTAGTCGAAACTTAAGTAGGAAAAACGTTGCGTTACAATAACTCAATTTCTAAACTCTATTCACTTAAATTTTGCAGTATTGGGTTGGACTTAGTGAGCCCGATTTACAATGGGCAAAGTAGCGACTGTATTGTAGGTTACTTGTATTTTAGGTTGCTTATTTCCAGGCAAAACACAATTTAATTAATATCAAAATACAATCAACAAACGTGCAACTACGACCGATGTTTATGAAATAAAATAAACAATAAAAATATACTGCTATAGAAATTTTGCGCTTGTGTATATCTGCCTCGCTAACGCTGTAAAGTTTAAGTGAATAGAGTTTACACAAATAATGCGTAACACACGCTGATGTACGGTGCAATTATTTATAACAACTAATGTCAAAAACCACCCATGCCTACTTGATAAAAATTCGTAAACAATTTAAAAATATAGTTTAAAAAAAACAAAAAATACGCTTTTAAAGCACATCAAACTAAGAAGTGAAAAATAATTATTAATATAAACTGAAAACAATAATGAACGAAAAAATACTAGTATTATTGTGAAAAAAAGCGGGGTTGCTCGATATACGAAAAATATGGCACAAGGCGCCCCACGCTTTTTTCACAATAATACTAGTATTTTTCGTTCATTATTGTTTTCAGTTTATATTAATAATTATTTTTCACTTTTTAGTTTGATGTGCTTTAAAAGCGTGTTTTTTAGTTTTTTTAAACTATATTTATTTTTCACTTTTTAATTTGATGTGCTATGAAAGCGTGTTTTGTAGTTTTTTAAACTATATTTATATTGCTTATTGATGCTGATATTATAACATATTACGATCCAACAGATATTTCTGAAGAAAAAATATTTTTTTATTTGAGCCATGGGATTTGAACTCACGCCCGAGGAGTCCGTCGTTTCCCGTCGACTAAGACTTGCCCGCTCGGCCAACGACCGAACTGAGAATCACGGAATATACTTACAATATTAAGCCTCTTGCTCTCACGCAGAGGATACGTGAGGAAAGGACTGGCGATCCTGATCAGGATAATGATATAAACTATTGTATTGTTACCGGTTCCTCGTAAGTGTACAAAGTTTCAATTAAATCTGTCCGTTTAAAGTGGGTCAAAATCGAGTCCAAAGAGTCGGTTACAAACAAACAAACAAACAAATATACAAGTGAAGCTAATAAAAGCGTGTTAAAAATCGAGCCGTAGATAAGGGAAGTTATCCAATCAATATTACAAATCGTCAATACATTTTGAAATCCCTGTGTAAGGATCCTGCACTTTACTTGAATAACGGAAATTATGACCAGGATTTCTTGGAGGGTCATATGTTAATGAAAGAAAAAGTACACAATATTTCGTGTTGTCTATATACACCGGATGTAAATGAAACCTGACTCATTCCTCTGTTTTCATTGTTTATAGAAATAAATTGATTAAATTTTAATATGTTTATTATACATATTGAGTTGCATTAGAAGACAGTATTTTCAATTTTTATGCACTTCGATTTCGATTATATATAATAAAAATATGGATAATGTAGAATTACTTCATTCCGAAAAGAAAAGCAAAAAATTAGACTTACTAGAAATATTAGAAATTAAGAAAGCTCCAAAAATAAAAAAACGGTTACAAATGAACAACAAATATTCGCAAGTCACCACATTTTAGATAAAGTAATTTAACTTTTCTAAAAATGCCAAAATCTTCCAAACCATTTTTATTAGTATAAGTTGCCAGATGTAACATTCAATATATAAGCAAGGAACACAAATTATAATTTAGTACCTCTCATCTGTACTCTTGAAAAGGGCCTAAAAGGCCGTAGAGTGAAAATATAATTTTGAAACATTTAAAAGCAAATTTTCTTTGTTTATTTAAAATATTTAATAATGTTTCACAAGGAGCCAACCGCAGAATCAGTACAATGTATGCAATAAAAATGTTCAAAATTTTTTTCACGAATACACCTGCCTCACTGAAGATCTCAATAGAGGGGTGAGCCAGTTTTTATTTACACCCGATATATATTTGTGGAATTGTCTTAATTTTTCTTTCTTGTTGTTTACACAAACAAAATGTATGTCTCGAGTTTAATTTACACGTTTCTAAAAGCTGAAGAAAATTATAAGGAAGCAAACCAATTTTGTTTTCGAAATGTTATAATTTTATGTAAATAAATAATAATTATTATTATATTATTAATATTTGTCCATTAATACGATAGCTGAAAGTTATCAGAAATTTGTGGTGCAACATAAGTTTCCAATTTCCTTAAAATTATTTATTCCCAGCGGAAAATAAATCGGAATTTAATTTTTCTTTCAATAGCCAGTCCGACAGAATGTCGACTATCATTAATGAGTCAACCACATGTTGTAAAGGAACTTCGTCCTTAAACTGCGATTTAATTTGATAAATGTTGAGGTCAGAGCATCCCTGAAGTTCGACTTTGCCAAGTAATTATAAAACTGAAGCTTTAAGTCACGTGGAACATCGTTTATATAGTTAAGTCATTTGCCACAAGGTGACAAACTCCCAAGCAATTTTCCCAGCTGCATGCTAATGAACTGTAGATGGCCGCTCGTCTTCGCCATTTAAACTTTTCCAAGGTGGTATTTGTTAAACAAAGCAGAAAGCTTACACTTTTTTATGGTGAGTCGACCAGGATCATTTATCTCGCCACACAATTTTGCATTTTAAATGTTTCAATCATACCGAGTGCCAAAGGGATCATTTTTTTTTTAAATTGGACTAAAATTTTCAAATTTAAAACTCACGTATGAGAAGAAAATGCTCGTATTTTGACGAACATATATTATCAATACCACTTCCGGTTTCACTGGAAGTGTCATTAACTTTGACATATTCTGATTTATACATGAAATTTTCTATATAATAAATCAAAATTTTTGACATTACCCTCAAATATGTCGGACTTATTTAAATTTTTTTATAAAATTCAAAATTAATAATTGAAACTCTTTGTTGGTTGTCATAATATGGTTCATGTTTGATATTTGCGAACAATATGCAACGAATATTTTTTTATTATAACGAAATTATTTGAAAAAATTATGGTAAATTTGAAACTTGTTATCTCGTATGGTATCCACCATAATTAATCTAAAGCATTGAAATAATTTGAAATAAAATAAGTTGCCTTTGGAAATAAATGAGAATTTATTCATAAAAATAAATCACAAGAAAATATAATAATAATGTTTACTTAATATATACATACAATACATAAAAAGAAATTACAATGTATCATATAAATAAACATGGTACACCATAAGATATCAAGGATATCTGACCGTGGGATAATACAATTGAATAATAAGAATTATATATACACACACACACACACATGCACATATATACATATATACACACATACATACTTACATATACACACGCATATACTCACACATTACACATTAAGTCTGACATACTGAATCCTATCTTCCCAGTAACTGCTAGATAATTTTAGAGTGACCCCTCGAATAACAATATACTCTAAGGCTTCACAAAGTAGTGAGAAACTTACCGTGTCAAATGCTTTCGCTAAATATAAAAAGAAAGCTAACGAACGTATTTGTTGATCTAACGCGCTATAAACCTTTTGTGTAAGAAATACAATGGCATCTTGTGTTGATATCCCTATCTGGAAGCCATACTGTTTTATAGATATATTATATTTTTGTAAGAACGAAGTTGTCTTTTTTGATGATTTTTTCAAAAATTTTGGCGAAGTTAGTTATTAAGGATATGGGCCTGTAATTACTTGGCTCTAGTTTATTCTCTTTTTATAAGTTGGTTTAACTATGGATGTTTTAAAGGCAGATGGGACGATTCCGGTGTCAATTATGGTGTTTATAATACGGGTCAATGGATTACAGATATATTGGACTATATACTTCAATGTTTCAAGCCCAGAAGGTTTTCTATTTTTAAGTGCGTTAATAATACTAGTCACTTCGTATCTAGGCTTATGTAAATTGATTTTTGCAATATTTTTCTTTTTGTAGAATAGTTCGGATCTAGTACAAAAACTTTAAATATCAACTAAATCAAAATTTATACTTATTAGAATGATTTTGAAAGGAGGTATTTTGGGACTAGGTAATAACTGTAAACTAATACAAAGAAAGAGAAGGTTCCGCTGGAAAAAGTTATTAAAATGTAATGTGTCCCGTTTTTATCTTGTCAAAATAATAAACATCACTTATTGCTTTTCTTCATCATTAAATACTCATCGCCATTTGTTTGCGACGAAAAAGTGTCACTTTTAGCATTTTTGACTTTTGACTTTGACCGAAGTGTTGACGATTTAAAGATTTTGCGTTGTAAAATAAAAAAGCTAGGGTCACATTTTTTGTAATTCTTTTCATTTTCTCTCTTGTTACATCATGCTTTGAACAAAACATATTTTCATAAGTTTCCCTTGATTTTCCAGAAAACAAATTCAATGTCGCATGATTTGTCTTCTCAAGAATATTTGGTGAAGTTGTTGGAAAAATGCTCTAAATCATATTTATCGCTACTCAAACTGGTTTTTAGAAAACTGCATATAAAACACGGTCACCGAAACCAATAAAAAAGTTTACAAAAAATGTAAGGGAATTGACAAATATAAACTTTGGAGGGAAAGTGTTTTTTTTTTTCGTCGCCTCGAACAACAAACTTCACACTCGGGCTGAAAAGTTACACTTTCTCCCCTTGTTACACAAATAACTATTTCAGAATTGCTTCTGTACTTTCTGGGTTTTATATTAAATACGAAACTTAAAATTTATTTTGTTCATTTTAATAATTGGGGAATAACCGGGGTGCTTTTACAGGTCGAGGGTATTTCAAATAATTATTTTCTTTATTGCGCCTCCTACGTACCTTAATTCCCTGCCTTCTTGCTTCCTAGATAATGAATATTTAGTGCTAGGTATTTAGGTGCGTAGTGCACCCTAAAATTATTTCACTGCCATCATATGTGGTGAATTAAGTGGGTACGTTAAATAATTGCGTCTGAAAATTGCTTGGCAAAATTACAGGTTGTTTGAAAAATCTGTTATAGTTTTGTAAGACTAAATTTCAGGTTTCAGAACACATACGAAACGAATATTTTTTTAAATTCATACTAAAAGGAATTAAGGTTCATTAATGAGACTTACAGCTAAACAACTTTCTTTACTTTATTGCTGGTATCGCATAACTTCAATAACAATTAAATTTTAGTTACAAGCAATTGTAGCAGATAGAAATTGAGTAATTAGTCTTTCATTAATTCATGGTTTTAACTCATTCGAAGTTATTTGGATTCCGTAATGTAAATTCCCTAAATTGGCGGGAGCGCCAGTTTTGTTTATCTTCTTTGTCTTTGAATAATTTTATTTGAAATAGTAAATACTGTAATAATTTCTTTATTATCTACTAAAGAATAATGTTCCACTTTGAAAATGTGTTTAATACACTTTCTAAAATGAGATATAAACAATAACAAATGAGTTGAAGGAGCAACAGTATAGAGTTTTCAGCAATAACCTGAAGAAGGCGGCTATGCTTCTACGAAACGTATATAAGAAATTTTAATATAACTAAAAATTTTAACGAAAGGATATATTTTAAATGTATAGGGAGACTCTAAATACTAAGTAAATAGGTACTAAAATTTAAAAAATTGCCAACTTAGAATATTGTTTTCTCGTATAAAAAAATAACTTGTGCAAAATTTCAGCTAAATTAAAAAATGCGTAGAGGTCGCGTATTGACTTTGAGTTTTTAAAAAACAATTAAAATTATTACACTAGACACAGGTAACGGATTGGTAAAAATGTGAAAATTATTGACAGATATGTTTCAAATTCTGTATATTTTTTAACTGCATAATTTGTATTAAATTTTTCTTATGCTCTATGTGGTTGTGTGAAAGAGCAACGTAAGCTGAACACGGTCACTCCTTTGTATATGATTCTTTATTGTTAAATTTTTTTTTGAAAAAAAATGCAGACATTCTTCGATTTATTTTATATATTGATCTTCCTCAGATCAATTATAAAAACAGTCAATACAAGTAAATAATTCTAGGTATCATATTGGAAATTACAAACTAAGGTACATATAAGAAATAATTATAAGTGGTACACTTAATGGAATATTTAAACTTCCCAGTCTGAGAATATTTGCGTTTTTTTTTTTTTCGGTGTAATACTGATAATAATTACGAAGCGTTGTGCCACAAAGATAAACGAATTAAAAACAACAAATGTAAAATTTAAATTAACACACACCTGGTGTTTACTTAATTTGTTAGTAGTCCAGGTACTCGTTTTGATTAACATTAATAATTTCAGAGTGCACGCTCAGACAGCCATAAAGACAAATTTCAAAGTCTGCACAAACAAACACTCAACCTGTCCAGCTAATTACTCTATGACGCAGTCAATGTTGGCACCTCTCTAGTACGCCAGCATCGCTCTTGTTTGCTCGTTATTTCCCCGAACCCACGCATGCATAAAATATCGTCAATCAGGTTGGCACGTCGACTCTCATATGTTACCTTACCATGGGCCTGTTCGCCAATATGCAGACAATGGATTTAAAGTTTTATCCACCACCGGTTAGGGCTGGAATCGTGATTTTTATAAATTAAGGGTACATTCATGCAGACGCAATTAGGCATTGACATGAGAACTCTAACGATTCCCAAGTTTTAAGTAGTCAAATAACTTCCATCTTTGTTACTATTAAAGTTAATTTCGC